>QNGE01002165.1:24770-60768 GCA_008508345.1 Paragonimus westermani
TTTTGCTGCTGAATGCAACCTTTTATTGTTCAGCTTTTTGTGGGAAAATTATCATGATAGCACAGTCCGAAAGAGAAGTATCATATTTTCACTTCGACTATTTTCACGCCCTGACACATGCCGGTTCCCAGCCCACTGTTGCATCCGAAGTGCTGAAACGTGTGTGTGAGAAGCCACGTTATCGTGCTGAGATGGTGGGACCGAGTGACTTGACTGGAAATGAGCGTACACCCATGTCCCGCCCCACTCACAACCTGTTCCGGTTTCAGCGGCGTGTTCTGCCCGTTCGCTCGGCCGACTTGGTTAGCAAGCCTTGGTGTGGGCTGGGGTGGGAGCAGAAAAAATTCAGATGCCCAGACATGTCATACACACCCGAGTCATGATTATCCTTTGGTTCGGACTCCGGATTTTGTTATCGGTGCCTACTTTTGGGACGTACGGTGTGAAACTGCTGAGACCCTGCCACCGGATTGAACTCCCAATGTGTCACCCAGAATAGGGACAACATTATGAAAATATTGTCTACTGATATTGTGGATGCGTTTATCAAACTGTTCACTTTTATTAACTCCATTCTTAACACGTTCTGGACAGCTTTGCTCCTAGTTCTTCCGGCCTTGTCTTTAAATAAAAGGGAACACTTGGTCCAGAATACCTATGAACTGTTTTATTTCCAAACTATAACTTGCAATCTTGCTGGACTGCCAGATGTGAAAATCCGAAGTTGCAACCGACTTGTTAAACCAAAAAAACGGGATCCGCGAGTGTTTCTGTCAGATTTACTGATTGCTGACGAATCTTTTGTTTCTCTGTGACGTTCATCGGTCGAAATAAACGACCGCTCTCGCACAGCAAACCACAAAGTAAACCAAACGCCAGCGTAGACATATCGACTTTGCTGTCTGAACCAGACAAGTAGCGCACCTACGGCCTAGCTGGCAGACATGAACGTCCCTACACACAACGAGTTCCGAAATATAGGACAATCGCAGACAGAAAGGTAGGCTAGCGTGGCAGTAAACCCAGACGACTAGCCTTTTCATTGGTTGATTTGAATCGTGACTGTCTGAAAGTGCGTTTGTGTTGGTTCTTCGTGCTATGGTTAACTCACACGTATACAAATGGTTCAATGTACATCAATTTGAGCCATAGCAAATGACATAACAACCCATTTACGTGTTGCTTTGATGTCTTCCGTTATACAACGATGGGTCATCTCACTTTTACTGAACTTCCATTTGTCCGTCCATTCCTTCTTTTACTGACCTCACGACACGTTCTCACATCTGACCGCACCACATTGTGATTTGCGCGTAAGATTCACTCCAATGCCAACTTTCTCAAACCTTCACAGCATAGGTGCAGAAGAATTTTCAGGCCAACTGTACGAGTTGAAAGCCTGAGTGTCTTCAGAAAATTTTTACGTATAACTGGTTTATCTGTTTTTGATGAACAAAACCTCTTGGTGTACCTTACTCTTGTTGTACTCATTACTTGTTTGTTCTTTTGCAGTCTGTGTTTAACGCATTCCATTAAGTCAGACAACTGTGTTGATCAGAATAGAAAACTTACAGGTAAATATGAAGATTAGATGCGCGTGTGATCTCGGTGTACGTAAGGCGTGAACGAAAGTCCACATGTGGCATACCCAAAATGTCTATGAAATGCCAGCGGAAGTCGTTCTATTTGCAAAACTCAGTGGTGGGTGAAAAACAGAGAATTGTAACAAAGGGACACGAAGAGTTGAGTGAATCGTTTAATTTTGAAGAACACATTTTAGCTGGCACAAATGGATCTATGCATGCCGTGATAAACCAGCATGGACAGTCATTTTTCGGCTAGATGTTTTAGCTCATTGTGTTAATACGTCGTATGGACTAAGTATTCTTCGTACTCCACCATTCTTAATCGTTACTCTATCGCTTCCCACTAGTTGACATAAAAGTGTACCTGATTTACTGTAATGTCATTTGCTTAACTGGTTTCGGTTAAATTCAAGCTACTGAGATTTATTAAGTGGTGGCCTTCCGTGACCTCTTAGAGTTTATTATACGCGAAAAAGAACTTTGTAAATCTTGCGAATTATGCTAACCCTGCGGCCAACTGGTCACTCTGTTGGCTTTCAAGTGTAGTACAAAAGTACTTCAGCGATCGGGCGTTTTCCATATTGATAACGGTTATCGCGGACAATTTCAAGACTTTGGTTCGGTAGTCTTCTTGCCACCGTTAATGCACGCTCACGCAGAATTGCATGCAAAGAACGTGTATGGGAAACACCGCATCCTCCGAGAGATTGGGCGTCAATGTTCCGTGTATTTTTCTCCGGTTACTTATTGTAAAGTTGTGATCTCACTTAAAGAGTACAAATGTCAGCTGGCTATTCGTAGTCGGATAACTCCGACGTCCTGTTGTCACGATATAGGCATGGTCGTTCACCAGTGCACCGCCTCAGACGAAAAAACTGAGCGACCTGATTCATAGCGCTCAGCCTGTACAGATCTGACAAACATTCCTCAGGTAACCTGCGTTGTCCACTAACAGACCAGAAGTTCACTTGTCCGGAGTGAGCAGAACAGTATCTCAGATTAAACCTAGTTCACGTGGTCGTTGATGAATATGGTTTGTGCAACCAACCATCATTGGTTACGATTCTCCATATGTCGTTTTCACTCCTTCACTTCAACTCGAAAACATCAGCAGCTCAGTATATACAGTGTTTGTTTCTGCGACATCACCCTGAATAGTGGAAATGCTCGTGTAATCTCTCCGGCTATCTCTAATGAGGTTATGACACACCGGTCGGCCTTTACATTCCAACCGGTAACCAGTTGCTTTAGTTTGCCAATTCCGATGAGGTGATGTTGATTTAGATGAACGGATGAAGTTCACGTATTGGAATATGTAAGTGTAACATGCAGGCGAGCGCGCACAAACTAAATGCGAGTTGTGTAACAGAGCTGGCTGCTTTGTTGTTCACTACGTCTTGGTCTTCGTTTGTGTAAGTCGTGCGTATGGCTCACTGGGCCTTCGGCTCTCGCCTGTTAGTGTTGTTTCCTTTAACAGGACTGTTGATGGAGCCCCTAATTCGGAAGAACGCTGTTCCCCGGTGCCTGCACGTTGCTCCAAAGTTGGCCCACAAGTGTTAGCGGCATTCAGAATAGAAACAGTCGGCTTGCTTGCTACAGTAAGGAGTGTTGACCGGATGACTGATCAATATCATTCTGGGTTACCTGACCGACGTACCGCGAGACTTCCATGGCAATAGAAGATGCATAAATGGTCTGCTGGTGATCGGTGTTCTCTTTGAGAAGAACCCAGTCGCACATGGACTGACGCTACGTTAGTTGGCGTTTTCATGAGCAAACTGGAGATTACCCACTTGAGTGTTATCATTGAAGAGTTTACATTCTACAAAAGATATGTTGATAACATTTTCTACTTCATCAATGAGAATTATAGCATGAACAGAGTTGATGGCCTTCAACTATGCTCATAAAAGTGTTGGATTCATGAAGGAGTCACACATCAGTAGCCAAATAAATGTTTTGGTTGTTGGTATATTAAGAACAGCATATGGTTCCGTCCAACGAAGAGTGTTCAACAGACAAATTTGGAGTAGTCAACACATTTACGTTGATAGTTGCATTAAGAACTCATGAGCGTTAAAGATATGCACCCCTAACACTTTATAATTTGAGCTAGGCTTTCTACGAGAAGTGTTCACGCATAATGGTTGCCCAATGCATACCATTCAGAAGGGTGTTAGAGTCGAAACTTAAATCACCTTCTCTGAATAAGAAACTCGCGTTTATTAGTCTACTTCTTAAGGGAGACCCAATGGTCGAAGTTACCTCAAGTAAGCTCGGGAAGTCATTTGAAGCAACCTACCTTGCCACTCATTTGTGCGTGTTTCCGTTCAACACCCGTCATCTTGTCACAATTCAAAGACAAACTCCTATGTTTTACAAACAGCTGTTGTGTGTGTTCATTTGTTTACTCGTGTCGAGCATCATACATTGGCCGTACCACGATGCGACCGTCTAACAGAGTGCAAAAACATCATCCTGTGTGGTTGATCAGTAAGGTGATTAAAACGGTTTCAAGCGTGAGTGTTGCTTAGTTGACGAAGTCTGCTCATTTTGTAAGTAAGATGATGATGTACTGACCTCTGTGCTCAGAAGAATTTCGTGCGCACACTCAACCTCTCTTGGTCTACAATCAATCAAGCCTATGATTTGGAACACTGATTGTTTGACTGATAACAAACATGCTGTCCATAACCTCTAGTGATCATCTTCTCGACTCAATCTGGTTACTGTTTTCATATCTGTCGTATTGTAAGTAACCTGATGAGCAAACAGAGAAAACAAGTCTTGTTCGCTTTTCTGTTGTTCTCGTGACGCCAAGTCGACAAAACCGCATTTCTCACCACCACGGAAGGGGTATCAAAAAACACGATGCTTCCTTGAACAGTATCAATTCAAGTAGTAGATTTCTGCGGAGGGTCGGTCAACGATGATGGAATACTACAACGCCTTAACAGAACTTATATTTCGGCACCAAAAATCGAAATGTATGTCTGGGTGACTAAAATAGGAATTCAATTTTGTGACAGTTATGTGAACTACTCCGCTGATTTGTGTTAGACTGTGGTAAAGTATTTCAAAGTTTAATGTAATTTATATTTTTTCCAAGCAAACTATTGGAACTTCTCTCGGTTAAGAATATGCCATATGAGCCCCGTATACAAAGTTTTGATTGCAGTATAAGCATGCTCATTACAATTTTCAGCAGCACCTGCAGACAACAGCAAAAATGCCAACGTTTTTTCCCGTAAGCGTGCCCACTGCTCAACTCACCAACAGTGTCCGTATCTATTTCTTTCAGTTGGTTTCAGCAAGCTGACTAATCCTTTGGGCGACATTCTTAAAACATTAACAAGTACATATTTTGCGGACATCCTAAAGTGCTTGTCACTGTCAGTTAACTTATTTGTGGTTGACTCGCTCTTTCTATGCGCACTGCTCCTCGGTGTTTGCGTCTTCTTGTTGAGTATTAAACCCTTGAGACAAGCTGACCCCAAGACGTTGAACAATACACCTCATGAACTTTCCAGCTTGGCTAGTTCAATTTCTTATTTCAAGGGCAGAAATGCACGGTAGGTATTCTTCATTGGACGCGGTTGATGAGCTAACGAGGCTCGCAAAACCCAAGGCACAGAAGACAGTTGACAACATTTGTGTCCCCAATACTACGGACTTCGGCCGGATTCGTTCAAAAAAGTCCCTGAAAGCGGGCACCTACATCCGCCACTCAAACAATCACTTATGTGGTCCGCCGTATCCATGTCTATTTGCGATTTATCTTGAGGTAATTTGCGTAGGTTATTGAATAGATTTTTCTTCTGTTAAACGCAAACTGTTGTGCTGACGTCAACGGAAGACCGTTCCGATATCCTCAGCTGACCACAAAGAAGTACATCTTTGCTGACACAACCTTACAGCAGAAGTAACCGATCAGTAAGAAGAGAACGGGAGTCAGTGAAATCACTCGCATCCTTTAGTCTACTGAAGGGTAGTCTTTGGTAGAAAGCAACCTTTTCAGTAAGTTTGTTCTGTTGCCTCCTGTCTGGCTGGGGATGCTACAAGCCACAAGCATTAAATGTGAATCAATCAGGTCTCCCAGGATGTTTGGATCAGACTCCAGTGTATGGGCCAGAGAGCCACTCAAGGCAGTAAACTCTCCCTCTATAAAATGAACTCCTAAGTGGACTGTTTCTACAAACAGAACATCACTCACAGTAGGGCGCAGCTTTTGCATTCCCACAGACAGTTCAGTGAGCCGTGTACGGAAACAAGCACCACACTCTGGCTCCGCTCATACTAGGGTTCACCAGTATTGCATATCCCTGCCACGGCCTGGCACAGAATTCTGACCACGCTTTTGTTAGGCAACCGTGTGACTACTGCGCCGTCAGCCTCACGTCAGACATGAGAGAATTGTGACATCTGAACGCTGAACCGGACTTGGCTATGAGTAGTGAACAGATTGTTCGATCATTTCGATATGAGATACAGTAACTCTCCTGTTAACTCCAATCGAAGATTCCAAGACTAGAACTTATCACCATGTTGAAATCACAGAAATCACTAAACTTTTTGAGCGATATTTTGATCAATGGTAAGTAGTTATGGCCTGAACATTACTCACACCTGATCGTGACTGTCACATTCTGATGAGCTCTCCAGTCGGCCCCTTTCGATTGTAGTTAACAAAACAGTCTTATTTGGAGAGTGGCAGGCATTTTGAACATTAATCCCAAGTGGATGTGGCTCAGCGTTTGTGTATGATGGCTCGGTCGGACAGAGCAGGCAGTTGGAAATATGGTTTACAACCTTGTTCAGTTACCATTGACCTGGTTTGAGACGAAACAGTCTGGAGAAGCAAACATGGTTCCCTCAACTCCTTTTAGGACGTTAGCATCAAACTCAAGTATACGGGACAGATCCTCACAAAAGGCCGCAAATCTTTCCTTTGTACACTGGACTGGTGAGTGAGCCTTGTTTCCTATATACCTGTGATTATCTCAAACCACGGGACTACACGCTATTTCTCACTTACGGCTACTCTTTAGTTAAAACTCCCCATCTGAGCGGTCTTTGATTCATGTCTAATGACCAGTTCGGGTTTCTTGTCCCAGTGATTTTTCCAACAATCCATCCCTTAACAGCGATGCGCGTTAGTATTGACTTTCTCTGAGTGTTCAAGGGAGGTTTGCGTTCACTGACTCGAGAGGTAGACTGTACCAGTCACATGAAATGAAGATACAGATGAATTGCTCATCTAAGTTATTCTGATCGATGTTTTTCACATGACAGCCGAACTGCTTGGGAATTCGCCATTTTAGGTAACTGCGTACTGTCAGATTTTCTGTCAGTGTCTTTTCACTGAATAACCTCTAGTGAATCAGCTTTCTAAAATGAGAAAAACTTAAATAGGTGATGTGAACTTTCTGTAGGAAAGCAGAAACCTTCTCTGTTGTAATTCATGATTAAATTGTGAACTGAAACCAAATCGGATGGAAACGAATAGCGAATAGGTCATCCCAGATATGAACGTAGGGTTATAGGACAAACTACGCATTCTCGATCACCATTTTTTCTGCTTTATTGAGTCAAGAATTCTAACAAAATAGTTCGTGTCATTCTGATTAGCCCAGGCTCTCATCTAACTATGTTGAGGCTGAAAAATCGAGTTTCATCAGCCAAGCTTCTATCTTGGGAAATAATGGGGGGTCATTATTAATATGACTCGGAGTATCACACCCAGTATGCAAGTAAATTAACGTGGTACACTTTCTGACTCAATTACCCTTTCCGATCAGGCAACAGGGGTCAGTTGTGGAACACCAGGACTTAGTACATGTTGTACCGAAAATTTGGTCGCTCAGAGCTGTCCTAATTACGTTATTGCTGCTGCGAAAGCTAACGGTATCTTCATGTCATACTTACCTATCTTCGACATATTAAGTGAGCTATGAAGAACCATCAGCATTTTAACACGACGGGAATCCGTTTTTCAAAGCCCCAACTAACACTATACCTTAGTTCACATGACTTTATTGCACACTTTCGACAAACTATATCAGATTACCTCATCAGTGAGACCTGTAGACCAATTCTGAGAAGGAAATAACTGCATAGTGGTTGGTTTTAGGTATACAAAGTAAACAAGATGTTTAGAAACCGCTGTCCAAGAACAGACCCACTCTGACTTAAATAAAGTTCGCGTCATAATTAGTCTGCTGGGAATTATCACCAGAACTTTATTGACTTCCTCCTAACAAGAGAACGCTACTTTTGATTACCTTTCCGTCTAATCGACTGTCATGTCGCCGTTGCATTCGAAAAATTAACTACAAACGTAGATTAGTAAGTGCTGTTTTCAACGAGTGCCGTTGTAGGTGGACTGTTTTCCATCGGTGTGGGAGCGCTGAACACTTACCTGCGATCAAAGCTGCACTCCCCTTGATAAACTGCTGGTATTTCCATTGAAAGTAGCCCCGTACTTAACTTAGCTTGGAGTTCGTCCACCCCTACCTCATTATGTAATACTGGAACCCGAAGGACAGTTCAATGGATGACTAATAGCGATGTATCAGCAATCATAAACAGTACAACTTCCATAGAACGTGACGAAAGCTATGTGTATGTCAAACAACTTGGCTAACATTCACAGGACAGTCACTTTCGCAGCTGGGGAATTGCACTGTCCATGTTTAGCAGGGCGGCGAGAAACGAACTCAGGATTGTTAATATCGGAAGAAGCGATTTCGAATGTCCATCTGGTGAATTAGAAATGATCAGTATGATGACACGTAGGCTAGAGCTTGTGGTGTCGGCCATACAGTCCATTATTTTTTATACACAAACTGGTTAGCTGAATAATCCTCAGATCGATACCAGGCCAGTCGCAAAGTGTCAGTTTCGTTCCACAAAAAAAGAGTGAATATGGAAAAGAGAATAAATCTACCACGAAAAAAGAAATCGGAAGTCCTTAATCTTCATTGTGAAATAGAAAGTCCGACTGTTTCCGTTAGCAAATCAAATAGGTCCTCAAACATTTAGGGTGGTCATGCGTTAACTGTAGAATGTTCTTCAGTCTTAAACAAATATTTTCTGTTCCGCATGCAGTTTTTGAAAAATACGCCTGCGGATGACCAAAATTTGTCCTTATTCGTGACTGTTCCTGCTTTGAATCTGATAAACCAAACTTCAATGGACGCAATCGCTTAAGCAGCTACGTTCACTGGACAATGAGTATTCTGAGAAAGACAGGTAGAAACAAGATGTCCTGGTTCGAGCTGACAGTGGATTAATGTTTGTTTAATAACATTAGTGACAATCCAACGCGTACACGACAAAGAACTCAAAGACAACAAACTACGAAGGAAGTAGAGTGAATACAATCCTATGAGTGAGGAGGACAGGTGGACATCAGAAAAACACGGCAGGCCACAGACATTATATACATTCAAATAACCTAATGCTATTTGTAAGCCGTATTACTATGGCAGCCACATGTCCAAGACAAAACTACACCGAAACACTTCAGACCGATAATTTACTTTCAGGTCAGAGTTATCATCTTTTTGTCCACTATGTAAACTGACTGTTCGTCTTTCTCGCGGTCTATATATCGACTGACAGATATAGAGCAATCACTGTAACGAATGATTGTTGTGCATGCGGAAGAATGTATAATTGCTGTAGGAATCGATGTGACGAATAAATTTGAGGATTACTCCACTGAGTTTGTCACCCCATAAGTGTAATCCTCCAAGTCATCGTTGCACGGTCGTCCTTTCAACCGCATACGAGCAGCATACTGTAGACAATGATGTTTAAAGACAGGCGATCGGTCAATATCTGCCTCTGTTTATGCGGACAACCAGATGATGATACTATACAAATTTAAGAAAGTTAAGGAGGAACAATATTGTGCCTCACCTGCACCAGTGGTGAACAAGACTGATGGACGCCCTCCTGAATTTAAGGTTTCGCCTGGCTATTCAATAGTACCATTTCCAAGGCGTGGTACGAGTATCCAGGTTTGTTAAGTTTCAATCGACTACTCAATTAGCATTTCTCAAAGAGATTGTCAAAACTACTCAATAATCTCGCTGAATAGCTAGGATTTTTTAAACACAGGCCTTACTTAGAAATTATGAGCAATTTGTCAAATTCAGATGAGAACTCTGACATTTGGGCTGGATTTTTTCAAGCAGGAACGTACTTCATCCTCCGATGTTGATGATCTGTGTACACCAACCACTGCGATAATGACAGATCTAACTGAGAAAGATGAGTCCAGTCAGCCGTATAGCATCCTAGGAGAAGCGCTTTGCAAGACAACTTTCCATTTCAAACTGATCTGTGGTATAAACTACAGTGCTGCGCTGGTGTACAAGTGCTCCTAAATGACGACTGAGATGATGTTCGTATTTGGGGCAAGTAACCACTAGACTAAATCGGAAAAAATGTTAAACGTGGTTGATGAAGCCAACGTTTGAATGAATTCTGATCTGCATTTCTTTCATATGAACATGTTGTGTACAAAGTGATGGCAAGATAAAGAACGGAATAGAGGTCAGAATTGTTTTTCCATGACAGCCTTGGGAAACTCGATGAGCCAGTTGGCATACAGAACAATTATGGATGAACTCTGACTACCAGGGCATTACACTTTTGCTCACAGTTCTGTAAGAGGTCGATTAGTAACTAAGAGAGACCACAGCACTGTCATTGAAACAAGCCCGGATCATGTGGTCGGAATGATCCGGTCAGGAAGTTTGCAAACCATGGCTGGCGTGATATCTTACTTGTATTAACTAACAACTAACACATTTGGTGGATAATACTACTGTCACAATAGATCACTGTTCATTTTACGGTGTTTATGGTTTCTGAACCAGCCTTGTAGACTGCTTAATCAGTGCCTTGAATCGTGTCAATTTTGGCTAAGATGAACTGGATTAGCATTCAGGAGTTGGAGATAACTACCGAACTTATCAGTCACGTAGTATACCAACGCAGTTTCTCGACTTTCCCTCGGCAACATTTGTAGTTCAGATGTGGTAACTGTATGGATTTTGTTTGACTGCTGGTAGAGGTGACATGTTTCATTGCAAGTCTGGAGATCGGGTCAAAACGAATTACCGAGCAACTTTGTAGTTATTCCCTGCTGTATGTACAAGGCGTTACTAGAACTTGAGAAAATAACCTTTGTGATCCCTTAAAACACCAGGGACGAAGTGTGCCATAATTCATGACATGAATACAGTCGTGTGCCATGAAAGGAGTAATGGCTCTTAATACAGATTTGGCAGAGACAGTCGCTGTAAATAAACAATTATGTGACGGTGATTCTCAGATCATGTTCTGGTACTTAGGATACCCAAGTCATGCGCTCATGTAGAAAGACCGGTGATCATCATTAGTCTTTTGATGCCGAGATGGAGTTTTAACCAAACACTAGACTGCATTCATCCTCCTGAACTAATGTATTCCGTTATATACTATGTTCATTCTAAACATTATATACAGACGACTGGTCAGGTGCTGGAATTAGCCGCCCAGTACAATCTTGTTACATCCGGCCGGAGTGTACATCGTCTTAATCAAATGAGATTGTTTGCAGCTGCTATGATCAAAGTTCGCTTGAATTCCTAATCAATCATTAAATTCATTCGATAACGGTTGCCTTTGTGTGTGAGGCGGTTAGCTTAATTAGCAAGGTTTCCGGACTAGGTCCCCGACACTGGAGGTGTTTCATGCAGACTGCATATATATATGGCAACAGTACACACATATATATGTGTATATATACTGTTGTCATATTTGTAACGTTCCCGAACTAACCCTGACGGTCGACCAAGTTGTACAAGTGTTTAGAATTGAAAACCATTGGCCTAAAAAGAAATCATGACGGTGGTGAAGATTCTTATGAGCACATAGTGGCGCAACTCAGGACTGGACGAGACCTCCATCATGGAGAGCGGTAAGGTGGATTTGACAAGCTTGCGTACGGACATCTACGGATGACGCGAACCATCCGAGAAGGTGAAAAGTAAGTGAACAGCTCTGTCCTTCGTAACGCTTGCGAAAGAACTTGTTTCTACTGCAGGTCAGAGGCAACTGGTAAACTAGGAATGCACAGTATGTGCAATACAGTTCACATCAGCGTCACCGAAGCTTCATATGAAATGCTATCATTCTGCCGTACTTACCAGTAGTATGAACCTGACGACAAAGTTCGGAGTCGGAAATGAGCTTGATTAGTAATCATGGCTCGGGTGTGTGTGTGACACGTCTGGATGTTTGGACTTTTCTTATCCCCACCAGAGCTCAGACCAACGAACAGGCCTGGTAACCGCCTTGGACTAGCGAACGGGTTCAACAAGGTTCATATTACCTGGCTGATGTGAGGACGGCGACGTGCACGAATTTCCTGTCAAAACGCTCCGTTCAACCGTCCCAGTGTTTTGGCCATCACAGCCCGCGATCGACAACACCTGGTTGTTCAAACACATGCTTCAGCAAAGCATTCAGAGACAGTTTTTGTACACTATGTCTCTCGAGCTCATTTCGCTGCATCTCATCAGGCACATACTGTAGTCATTGAGTTTATATAGCAAAGTTCGATAGACATTGTGAGGCTAAACAACAAAATCAACAAACACACGCACACTCACACACATCCATGCACATCAGTTATCAGGGCAATCTGGTACTTCTGAACAAGTCTTTCTGTACGCAGGAAGGTAGCTCCCATTTGCTAATTGACACCGCCTCCGTGAACCAAAGAAGCCTTCGTTTTTTGTTGCGTAACATATTCGAAACGCTTTCTACAGGTTCAATCGGGGTCCACAAGTTAACACTGGTCTCTGGTGATTTATCACATTTCGACTTTATTCCGGCATTGTGGTATCCATGAGCGTTTGGAGAACCCAAACTGGAATGTGTTTGCTGATCCGATAACGTAACTGCCTCTCCGTTCCGCCTATGTAAATGGTCCGGCACTCACACGAGAATTTATAGATGATGTAAGATTTGGCTTTAATCGATAGCGGTGTTTTCAGAGGTGGTGATGGAATTCGGATGGTGGCGAACATTATGACCAGTTGGTCTGCATAGAACTTGCGTCCCATAGCCGCTGTGAGACGGGTTTTCAACAGAGTGGCAATGCCATCAACCTTGTACAACAAACGAAGTTGGACATTTAGTTTGGGATCTGTTGTCGATGGGTAACCAGTTTCTTTGTGCGTGTTTCTCAACAATGACATCTCTTTGGCTGATGTTTCTTGAACAGATTCTACTTGCGTGATAGAACAAAGTTCTCAACAGACCCCGCTTGTACTGAATCGGCACAAAAGTGTGAAATTTCAGGTACTGTCCAGTTCAAGTTTGTTTCCGGTAGACGGACATTAGTAAGCAGCTGTTGTTCTGGTGATTCATGAGTATCTCACAAAAGCCAAGGTTTCATCCTGCTCGTACTCAATGGTGAAGCTAATTTTGTAATTCAGCTTGTTTACTGAATCGAGCATACTCGTTGCCATCCCCTTGGTGTCGGTAACTATCAATACATGAGTGTGCATGTATTTGTGTGGTTGTAATATCAATGTATCCATTCTACTCCTGTTCGTTGACAACTCATCCGCCTCCCTTTTCAGAAACTTGAACATCTGTGGTCTTCCATCCATTCTTTTCNCCTCACAATGTCTATTTAACTTTGCTGCATAAACCCACAGACTGCAGTATGTTCCAAATGAGATGCAGCGAAATGTGCTCGAAAGATGCATTTTGAAAAGAACTCTTTCGGACTACTTTGTTCGAATTTGTTACTAGAAAAGGTCGCTGTGTTTACACGCTTCAGCGCTTTGGGGGGAGACAGTATGCTGGTAAACAGCATGTGTTGTTGAGTACAAATAAGCGGAATAAAAACACAATATTTATCTAACGGACTACGCTGTCACGATAATTTTCTCATCAGGTGCTTAATAATGAAAAGCTACGCCCGGAACAAAACATATTTACGAGTTACTAAAAGAAGGAGAAAAAACTAGCGACTTTTCCATGGGATCTACTGCACGTCATGCTGTGATTTTAGGCCCTTCGCGCCATTTGTGGACTCAGAGGTGACGCACTATAGCCATGCTCTCACAACACTAAGCGCCACCTGGCACCTTTCAGTTTTGTGACCTTACCACCTAGCCGTTTCGTTCCACTTCCTGTAAACATTTTTTATTTGACCATTTTATCCGTTGCGTTGTCGAGATCATTGTAGACAGCTTGGTCAAATATGTTGTCCACATCGAGATAATTTCTTTTGGTGACTTTTACTATCTTGAAGAATGCAGTGTGCAAATTGGACTGATCCAAATATCAGGCCACAGACAAAGCACACCGGTGGAGGAGGACAATGTGTCGTTTGGAGGAAACTGTTAGGAGATACATCTAACGGAGCAGCCTTGACACAACACGCCTTGTCGATCGCTCGACTCAACTCAGGTGGTGTGGTCGTGAGTGGTGGTAAGGTTCTACTCTGCCACCCAGATTACAGCCGTGCAGTCAAACGCTTTTACGCTATCTGCACTGTTTTCTCACGTTTACGTTTTGATACCCTCTGTAACCTAATTTCTTCCAACGTCCTGATTGTCGTATGACACGTACACATGATTTGCTATGCGTCTGACTGCCGCGTATGGTTGTCTCACTTGATTATCTTCGCATATTGTTGGTCATGTGTGGTGATCATTTCGCTTCATAAATTTAGAGCTATCTGGCCTTCTCACCCGTCTTTTCAGTGTATGGTGTTACCGTGCCTCTTTCCTTTTTTGTGTAAACTGATTGAGCATATGATTAAATGGACAATCCAATAAAAACCCAGACCCTATTGGTTGATTTCAAGCCTATGAAACCGGACATTAAGCTTACCATCAGAATAGAAAAGAATGGAGGATCAGTTCTTTTTCAGATGCTGCATCGCTCCGTCAGCTGGATGGGTCATCTGAGAGTTCACTCAAAATATAAAAGGCATAAATTGGCTAATACAAGCGGGTTTGCAACTAAGTTCCTCTGAAACAAGAGTGGAACTTGGGTTACCGCTAAACTGGCAGAACACAAAAACTTGTATATTGGCTGTATTACGGAACAGGATTCAACCCATTCGAGACAAGCTTAGTCAAACTGGGTAGGTCCAGTGGTTCCTTGATAGACATATGTATTCTAAAATGAATGGTACAATTGCCCGAACATGGTTTAAAATGCCCGCATTTATCAGGCTATCATGCAGACGTAAAGTTTCCCACGAGTTATCCTCTGTTTGGTTTTCAGTGCCTAACCTTTGGCAAATGTGATCATCTTACCGTTCAGTAGTAACCAGATGTTAGTGCTGTACACCAAGTAATGATGGCCTACGTTTGTTTTGTCTGCTTGTGTCCATTCGGTGACTTGCTGCTGTCAAGCCGGTCTGGTAATGAGAATAGCAAGGTGGCTGGTAGGAATGGGTAGTGAACACAGTCCAAAATGGTCACGTAATGGCCTGAAAAACCGTCTGCAGCCCAACTGATTCCTCTCTGATTGATACCGATTGTCCGTTTACAGCCAAGCAGTAACCACATTGTGTACATGGCCAGTAGGGTGGGGTAAGCGGCCAAAAATGAGAAAAACGAAAAGAGGTAGTGAACATTATGCCATACTGCTGGGTTCAAAGAAGTCCAACATTTGTGCAAAGTTCCCTTTTGTGCCAAATATTATATCTGCTACCAGCCTGGGATGGGCGGTCTGGAACACAATAAAAATTACCACGAACAGCCTATTCTGCAGTAGTCAGTTTAATCAAGCAATCCGACACGCACTATGTCCAGCCACAGTAACTAGGTCAAAATAAGTTACACCCTAGTAGCACAGTTAGTATTGACTTTGCCTACTCCTGATCCAATGAAGCACAACTGAAAACAAACTTCCTCAACCAAATTATTGGATTTGATGAAAACACACGGTCATTCACATGAAATTCCAAAATTTGGTCAAACTCAATTGTCCTAAACGACTTCTGACGGACAAGATTGCATTGAATGGTTAGCGTGGCACCTTCCAAATTTCAGCGACAATAAGTAACAAATTCATCGGTTGGTTTAAGTTCTTATATGTACACACGTTTTTTGAACAACTTTCTCTAGAACGTCAAACGCTTCTCCCACTTCTAAGGATAGCTGGTAATCTGAGTGTCGCCACTGCTTGGTGAAGCCCGAAATCCGAATTCAGAACCCCATCGCACAATGGGAAGGGATCTAATACCCAGAGAATACTGTGAGTAATACCAACGTCAGACATACTCAGGTTTTTCTAAAACAGCCCACCTGGCCCCAAAGCTCCACCTCCTAAAGCATTGAGTAAAGCAACTGAGGAAGTTGTTGACCACTCTATTCTACCAGTTATACATTTTATAATCCAACGTAAAGGACCCAACAGCTGGAATCTTATGGGCGTCACGCCCATTTTCATTGGTGGTAGGTGAAACCGTCGCAGTGACTGACATCTTATCGAGCACATTGGAGATTTTGGGGATCTTCAAATACGATTTTTTTCACAGCTATCTAACCTCTCAAGAGTCCTTTTTCACTGCGCAGCATTGCCTGTGCAGGGGTTATTCGTGCATCACAAATCGACTGACAACCGGTGATGAATGAGCTTGAGCAAATGATTAAGGTAACGGTAGTACGTCGTATGCCACAACTTCATCAAATTATTTCACCGCATGTGTACTAGGCAACCCCTTTCCGTAGGTAAAGTCGCATCGTGTGGATCTTCCCTATAGAGTCAGCACAGCCGACACATTCTCTACTTGCAAGTCTAACGGCAGTGAGATACCTTAAGTTTCACTTCGTAGTTTGCTTCTGTTTATGGATCACATTAAAGATCTTCCCCTTTCACTCATCTTCCAATTAGTATTTTTTGCTGGTGGTATCAAATTTTGGCCTTCAGGTAACGGTAGTACCAATTGAGATTGGTTTGTATCGAAAAAACCTGTTGCAGTTTAAAGCTGATGAATATAAAAATATGTATGTTCGCAATTCATAGAATACCAAGTGTTATTCCGATAGCTGTTTTCTTCAGGCCGTTTTTATTGAGAACTTGGGCACCGCTGATTTGCATACCCTCTCAAACTCCGCGAGTTTTAGATAGAATGCAAGTTAAATGAACAAAATTAATGTAATTTTCGAACGTTCATTCGACCAGTTCGGCCTTCACTGTTTCCATCTTCTTTACAGAACTTCCATTTGTTTCCATTTCGACAGTCGCGCCGCGGTCGTTTCATTGTTTTATAAAAAGGATGGATTGTTCGTAGAAACTGAGCAACGTCTTGCTGTTATGGGAACTTAAAACTGATCTTTATAGATAATGTTTGACATTAATGAGTATGTGGTCTTTAGAGTATCGCTGGCCAATGCGTAAGTTGGTGCGCGATTTCTTGATGGAGAGTCTTGTTATCATCCGCCTCAATCATTCTTCAATAGGGAACACTTCAGCACATTGGGATGTCACACCTTCAAAATGGGGGTTCACCATGGTAGATCTGAGTGGAAACAGCCTCTGTTCACAACGTAACTCATGTTATCTGCTAATTCTGTTTCAGTTTTCGTCTGGAACGTCATTTGCCAACTTAATTTGGATAATCACATTTTTGCAATTTCAGGTACCTGCGATTCTCCGCAATAATATTATAAGGCGGATGGCATTCTACTCACATCTACGACTTATTGTTCCCTTCCTGCATGAACCAAATGAAATGCTTCCTGACGTGATGATAATGTCCAAACTCTATCGCTCGAAAGTTTTTGAATTCATTTTTTTGCTTTGTTTGTGGATACCCTTCGAACTGTTTCGAGTTCACTTGTTACCAAAATAAAGGCGATTATTTCCATTTTAAACCTCATCTATTGTACTCTTAGTGAGCTCTCAAATGGGTTGAACCGAAGAAACGTGATCCACGAGTAGTGTTATCAGGTACACAGCTTAATGTTGGATTTTATCTATTTCTTACCCCTCAATGATGCGCATTGATCAAATTAAGTCACACCTCTCCCCTCACCTCAGTACATCACTCAAACTCCGTCCTTCGGTTCGCGTTTGCGTCGATGTGTCAACTGCGTTATCTAAATCAAACAAATAGTGCACCGATTAACTAGCTGGTGGATATGAACGTCACCACGCCCAGCGAGGCCGGAAATATGGTACAATCATAGACAGAAAGGTGGGCTGAAGTGGAGACAAATATCCGAACAATTAGTCTGTTGATGTGGTGTTTGAATTAATTGTGTACCTTGTGGATAGCTGGCTGGGTGGATGTGACATGTATGATGTTCGGGTAGTATCACGACAACGTGTGCTTGTGTTGGCTCGAAGTGCGTGTATTGGCTGGCACGTATGCAAATGAGTCAATGTACATTAATTTAAGCCACACCAAATGACATTGTAACCCAGTTGGTTACGTGTTGTTTTAAGGTTCTCCGTTTTACATTCAGTTTGCACAACGGTGGGTCATCTCAAACGTACTGAACTTCCATTTATCCGCCGATTCCCTCTTTTGCTGATCTCAGCACAATTTCTTCTCACATCTCAGTCGATTCATCTGGCTTGATCTACCACTGAGAGTGGTGGTACTAGCCTGGAGTCAGACAATGTGTCAAATACCACAATGATTTGGCTTTCTTCTGTCCATATATTTGGTACTGCGACTGAGCATAACGTCACCATCAACAATGTATTCAACAGTCTTTCGAGATCTGATAAAATTAACAGAAGGCACGCCGCGTTAATAGATACTTTTCGATCTGATCGGCTTAGAATACACCAAGTGCATCAAGTGTGATAACGTCAGTAATTGGTTCATATCTAAACGTGCGACTGGTGGCTATGTCCGATCTCTGCGTCCTATTGTTTATGAATGGTGGCGCGAATGCTAGCCATTGGCGCTCACTCGGGAAGGAGTCAAGGTGAATTCAAATGGCCGTTCTCGATATAGCTTTCTCAGAGCAGACTTGAGACCCAAGTAATTTGACTTACAGTGTTCCGAATTATGGCGGCGCTGGAGAATGTTATCTTAGGAAATGTCATTTAAATTAGGAATGCTGAAAGGCAAATTCAATATTTGCACAACTTTGTGCAACATTTTACACCCTCTAAGAAAACGGTGGGTCAACAGGGGTGAACTGGTCATCCCACTGCTACTAATTCTGATTACAGTGTGAATTCAGTTCGGCGGCACGTCCTCGACAGTTCATTGCCGTACTGCTTAATTCTCATTTCCCAAAATCCATTGTATGGGTCGGCACCTTTCACACCTTAAACCAAATAAGTTGGCAGGCTGCTGTCACTTGGAGGCTAGGTCACCTGACAGTAAACGTTGTCTGAATGTAACCTACCACAGAACGCAGAACAGAATCCAGCATGTAGAACTGATGACTCCCTTATCATTTGATCGATATTGATCATTCACTTCCAGTGATTCCACAGATGCTGTCATCGGTGACCATGTTGCTGTTTTGAAATCCAGGTGATGGTGGGCACCGTGCCGTTCTTTAACTAAACTGTTTGAGGCTTGCTGTACATGTCATGCTCCTGATGCATGTTCACGGGGCTCGTTTGAGCTCCTACTGACTGCAGTGTCAGTGCAATCACCAACGTCCTTTGGTTGATCTACACGTTTTCTTGAAGTCGATACACAGATTCTCATAAGCTCAATAGCGAGGGGCAAGAACACTGAGGTCGACTGGCGAAACGAAGTCAAGTTTGTCTTGAACGGTAAATTTGGGCTGACAGTTCGTCACCCAGATAGTATCATACTGTTGAAACAGTTGTTTCTCAAGTCAGTATTTTACCAACAGATCACCGGTCTACTAAGTGCCGCCTTTCTCCACATCAAGTCCAGTCTTAGATTTACAGAAAAGCTGATGAGTAGTTGGTGATTTTTTCAATCCTTTATCAACGTGTACCTGTATGCTGGAATAGTGACATCAGAAAATGGGAGCCAACTGTACAAATAGTCGTTTATCCCTACTGATCTGCCAACCGGTGTGCGGACTACGCATAATACTAACTAATTATAACAAAAAAGGTTACACCATTGTTGATTGGAGTGTATAAGAATAGGCATAGTCGTGGGAATGACTAGAAACAGATAAACAAGGGAGACTCACATACAAAATGCTGAAACGGCAGGACCACGTTGATACGATCGAAGTTGAGTGTTGTGATGTAGCTCGTATCCTCGTGTCACGGAAGGAACAGGAAATTTGCGTTTCAGCTTCCACTAATCCTGACTTATTTAAAAAACGTTAAATTATTAAGTCTGGAAAGCTGATGAAACAGGAGATAACCACAACGTTTGAATCTACCCGAAAACAAAAATGGTGTAAATTTTTAATAAAAAGTATTACACAGAAGGTGTTTTGTCCTTCAACCGATAAGCACACTGAACGAACAGTCAATCGATTCAATAATAATCAGACGTCTGAAATCTAGGCCACTGTCTCAAGGACCACAGGTGGTTCGTAGAACCATTTTATCGTGTACATAGTTAAGGGTGGAGACCTGAACGAATTAACAGTCCAATATAAATGTCTTGTAATAGGCTTATAAAGTTAGTCCAGAACACACACTTAATTACACGACTCTCCAACACACTAATTAACCAAAATGACCCTCGACACCCTGATGTGCAACGCGATATGTTGCAGTTTAACCGTTCAGTTTCCTAAGTTGAATAACAAAACGTATTTGTCTGACGGTGTGAATCTTCGTAAACCGCACAATTTGTAAAAGATCAATTTACGGGTTGGGGGAGCTTGTCTTCCATTAGTCGTGCACAATATCAGTAGTATTGACATCAAGTCCCACATAGAGACGTCACGACTGATGGTTTGTGAGCACAGCTATTCAGTTGTCGAAGGTTGAAAAAACATAGCGAAATAGACTAATCTCGTTATTTCCATACTAAAACATCAGTTATGCCAAAATGGATAGCAGCTGCGTTTGTCTGGACGAGTCTAATACACCGACAGGTCAGATCCTATACAGACCAATTGAATACGATGGCTTATTTCGAGGCCACAGTGCTTGTTGTAGGACGACTATTGTTTAGTAACTGACCCATGTTTCAAAAATGTTAAAATATTAAACACACCGACTAAACCAATCAGAAGGAAAGCTAAAACCAAGCTTTTACAGTGACGCACCTATTCATCACACGACGAATGATTCACCTACGCCTCGTTTGAATAGGGGACTCTTATCTTAACTCAAACTGTTGACCGTATCTATTCCCGAACTCTCCGTCCCTGAGGAAAACAGCCCGTGGAACACTCACTTACATATTACTTCTTCCTGCCCAGTGAGTATATGTTCCACGCTAGTACTCAGATTTATCACATCGGCGACATGTTTTTCAAGTTATGTTTCGTCTTCCTCATATTCAGAGCCCCTAATTCCTAAACTAGCTTCTCCATTCCGACTGAAAGTTAATTCAACTCACTGTTCTAGCTTGTTCTATTCCATGGGCTGCCTGATACCAGCATTCAGTGAACCGCGTTAACCACCTCTTCTAAGGCTACCGGGTGGAAAAAATAAAGTCATCCTGAGTTGATCCTGGTCTGCTGGTGGCATTTCCATCATAAGGTGGTCCGTCATGATGTGATGTTCCAAACTTTTATGACTCCCGCAGGTTGCCTGACTCTGCCGTTCGAAATGACAGAGCGCACACGTGGGTATTACCAACAGGGCCAGGTTGGGTGCCCATAAACTGACTCGCTGTATCAAAACAGTCAGACAGACTGACTGACTGGGTGATCAGCATTTTTGTCGGGTAAGCTCACCTCAATGTTGGTTGACTTTGTCCAATGTGTTTCGAACTCCCTTGAGAACCGTCAGCAAAGTTGCAAAATTCGTCCGGTCGGTCTTCACACTAGCCTGTTCAACCATGCTATCGGAGTCCCCCAAAAACTCTGAACAAAGCTATTGTCAAACAGCTGCAGGTAAAAACTTTACCCCCTAAATATGCTGACACGAGTTCCGTCAGCTGAGCTAAAAAGCCACACCAGAAGGTCAAAGATCACACACGTAGACTTAGTTGAATTTGGATGGTTCTCGGTACAAATTTTAATCTTTCTTTGTCTTCCAGTGTTACAAGGAATAAAATAATCTATGCTGCCCTATGAAGACTTCAACTGCCCCAAAAGTTAAATAATTGCCTTGATACTTTGGGGTCTCTTAAATGTTGTTTCTTCCAAAGAACAAGACTCTCACTTTAATGGTGCCCACAATATGGTAGCGAAAATGCATTTAATAATGCGCATTCTTTTTTGTCCAACAAGCTGGTTGCCGTACTTCGTGCGCGCTCGCGTTGATGAATTAGAATTGCGGCCCACAACGAGCCCCCCCCCCGATTTCCGCCCACACGTCGTATGCGCTTCTGCCCGGTTTGTGTATGACCGATGCCTCCCGCCGGGGGCTTTAACGTCTACCACTCCTCGTTCGTTTGTCCGATCTCGTTGGGCAATGGCTCGTCCGGTTGCTCGTGTTATCCGCAATCTATCCACTATGGGCTTTGACCGTATCCTACGACGGTATTGAGATGTTCCTCCGAGTGTTGGGATAATCGTGCCCCCGATCTGGTCATCTATCCCATTTTCCGCGCTATATCTCGTCCGTCAGTCTAATCCTGTTGACCGATGGCTTACCCATTCGCGTACCCCATCCCCGATCCGCTCGCTATGGGCTTTTGGACGTACCTCCCTTGCGTTGAGGTATTTCACCGAGAGATGGAATACTCGCGCTTCCGGTTTGATAATCCACCACGACGTGGCTAACCGGCATTACTTAGAAGGGGCCATAAAGGGCTGTATTCACATGCTTTCCGACCATACTTTCCGGTCTTACACTAGATACGGTTTATGCTAATAGAAGTTCAAGTGGTTTTGTGCAAGATATTTGCGATGGCGTTTGTGTACAATCGTCCTCCAACTCCGGTCGCAGTGATAGGCCAATCTTAAAACAGGTGTCATGAGTCACGTGCGTATGCTTAAGTAATCACATCTGCGAACCACCTTAACAATGACTGCGCTTTACACTGAGCAGGACACTATTCAAACTTATCATAAAGTGATAACAGGGGTGATTCAACTGGTTAGTGAGTTGAGTCGTTTGTTGACATGACCGGTATCCGTGACTCCCAACACTGTGTTGTTGTTTGATTCGCTTCTTCACTAGCCACAGGTCGCCAGTGGGTTTGGTTGGTTGCGTATTTACCATTCAGGTAGATGCTTGCGCAAAAAACGCAACTTATTTTACACATTACTGATTGGTGTTGATCTCAACTGTGTCTGCATAATACCATTTTGAAGGCTTGGCTCAATTACTAGAATAAGTACATCACAGGCACGAATATCGCCCAGCCTAGAATAGCCACAGTGGCCAATTTTACCGATATGGATGTCAGCAATTTCGAATTCAATGCAAAAATGTACCACGATTCGAACGCAGTTGTCAGAACCATTTTACACAACCAATCAACTTTTATAATCTAGACTTTGCTTTCAGAGAACCAAACGGATGAAACGGAAATAAAACGCAATTACACCGGTTATTCCTACTAGCAGATATGACGGCAAAATTATATTTTAAAAAAGTCAACCACATGATACGACTCCCGTTACAAACTTGTAATATGTGAACACAAAACCTATTATCCGAAAGCAATTTTCTACCGAACGCTTACTCCATTTTCAGGCCGACGCTCGTATGTTTGTATCCAAAACGAATGGTCTTTCCATCTTCGACTCACACGAACCAGGTGAGTAATCCATAGCGCAAGCACTCAGTCTATATACGACTCACCTACATTGCAACCGTTCCATCACATTACTCATATTTTCTAAAAGCTGTCTAATGATGCCTGTTTGTTGGCAAGTTTTCGCCGATTTCTATGTGGCTTTTTGAGCTGGCGAATGTTTCGATCCAATTGCAATTCAAACTGTCATAAATCAATCGCTCATTCTCGTCTTTGCATACGATATAAAAAGATTAAGGGTAGATAGGTAATTGCATATGGTCCTCTTCATTTTGACACCAACCTATTTGAATCTACAGCCCCTCACTTCCATTTCTCCGTTATTTCCCAAATTTTACCTATAAAAATGGACAACGTTTGTCGTTTGTCTTTTATTCAGTCAAGTGTTTTTTTACTGTGCGCTGGCCTGAACTCTGCCTAAGTTTTTTCGCTCACTCTCTTTCTTCCCCTGAGTTTCCTTGAGGCCAGTCGTGAGCTTGGTCCAAATCCGACCGCCTGATCTGTCTGCAACTGTATTTTTGTTTACTGTGAACAAATTGAAAGCGGTGTTTCATGTCCACATGTCTAAATATAACTACCATCCATTAACAGCATCGATGAAAATTTTGATTTTGAACCATTTCTTAAGGCAGGACACTATTCTTGAGTCGCCCTGTGAGTTTGTTCGGTCAGCTCGTTCATCTGTGGGCGATAGTGTGATGGGTGTCCAAACCGGAGATTCGATTATCGCCACGTTTGGTGGAATATCTCAACGCGGCGATAACAGACATTTTATAGTCCACAGCGAGTTGAGTGTGGACAACACGGGTGACCGAAGGAACCATCGCCCCACAAATTCGAACTAACGGACGAGAAATTGCAGAAATAAAACAAGCAACAAAAGGCGTCATTCAAGCACAAACTAGGCAGAAGCGCACACGAAGTGTGAGTGGACACTATGAACGCGTGATGGACTGGAATTTTGGTTCATAAACGCGAGCGCGTGTGGCATGGGAACGTGTTGAATTAGACAGTAGGGCCCGTACTTTATTGAACGACTGTTTGTTATAACGGGGTGCCGTTCGAATTCACTTGCCTCCGAGTTTCTTGAATCACCTTCGGAAATTTTCACACTCGATGTATAGACTGTGGTTCGTGAGGATGGCTTTCGGCACGCCGTGATGCGTCATAATATGTCTCATCATCTCTTCGCTCATTTTATGGCCTTCTGGTCCGGGCTCTCCCTGTTTTCACTCAAGTGAAAAATCTGCCTGTCGTCTTATGGGCAAAACATGTCCCATAACGTATACCGACCATAGTTCTTTAATCTCTGACCTTGGAACCAGACCGTGCTGGATGCCGCCTGATTTAGTTGTCTCTCCCCAACAGCCGGTTTTGTCCAGATACCAAGCTACTGGAGATTATACAACTTTTACCACCCGGCCTTTGAATTGTTTCCTTCAAAAGACCGTATGTGTCTTGAAAAGGCAGTGTTATGAAACAAGAACGCCAGTGTCGCGAGGACTACATTTAGAAAGTCGACATAGAGAGTACTTGCTTCAGTACCACCTCAAACACAAACACTCATTTGTGCATAAAAACCCCCGGACGCTATAGTTGTTCATGTCATGCTCATGTACGCAAAACACCAGTTCTTGCCAGAATGCACCTCCAGTTTCTGCAATACCTAAATACAAGCCTCAGCCGGACTACTAACGAGTAGCATAATATAATCGTTCATCATCGGCATGCCAACATTGGCTACCTTGTGTTATGCTATCATCTAACTTTCAGTTTTCTCGGAATAATTGGCTTCTGTGTCCATTTCCTACGTCAGAAGCTCAAAATGGTTCAGCTAAAACCTTTTTTCAGTGTGAACACATCATTCTTAGTTTATTGTGGAGTCCTTCATTCTAGATTGTTGCTCTCCACAACACCAAACTTATCACCCATCTAAGTCCATGATCTTCAAATTGAGTTAACCAGCGTTTCTTGATCTTGTTCTAGAATCAAGCGTCTTGTCTCTCCAATAAGTCCAAGATGTTCATCGTCCTCATAGGCCGAAATACTCAACGTGTCAACTTTCCTGTCGCTTCCACAATTGTCTTACTTCACCTAGGTAGTTTTTTGGTAAGGCTCGAAATAGAATCGGTGGCTTAAGTATGACATACATCAGCTCAGGGCTGAAACGGTTGCTAATTACCATTTCTCAGTCGTCGACTATTTCTGTTCCACAGAGGGCAGGACCAAGCTAGCACACCCAAAGACTCCCTCTTATTGTTTGAGTCATCCCAATAACTTACACAATAGCAACCGTGGATGCTACGTACATTCAGTCGGCCCTCAGCAATGTTAACATCACTTGCTGTGCGAACAGTTTTGCAGTGCTTTGAGTTCTTCTTGCTTCTCGTTCGTTCATCTAAAACTCTTGTTTTGTCGCAATCTGGTCCAAAAGGACGGAATAATGTCAACACAGCTTTGATAATAACGATGACTAGGACCGTACCTGCATCTTTCACGAGATCAAAATGTAAGTTTGCTTTGCAAACAACCTGATGTGAGGTTCACTGGAGGCATAATGATTACGTTCCAAAATATACGATCCATTGCAAAAAATATAAGACACTTATCTCTTGGAGGCAACTTCCGAAGAGTAGTATGTGATTTCTGGAATGTCAGTGTGCTAGAAAACTGTGCCTTGGAACGATAGTTTCATAAGATTAGTACAAACCTGTTGTGTAAGTTGCGAAAAATATAGAACAACTTTTGGGAACTAGAAAACTGTTCAGACTTATTCGCTTGAATCTCACTTTTGGGATCAGTTGGCCTTAGTGGTATTCCTGAAGAGGGTCTTCACTCCTAACATATCAAGACAAGCTTGGTTTAGGAGTTCCACTCATCTATCGCATAACAGTAATTTTTCCCGACACACGATCGTTGTGTAGCTGAAGTGTAACAGTGAGCAACCCAACGGCTCGGTATGCCAAAGGATAGGTGGCTGTTGAATGGGCCATGATCAACGAGCAGATCTTAGTCACTTGAGGAATCACCACTCTAAGGGACAAAATTAAGCCAGTGTTTCGGAAAGGAAGACAGATTTCAGAATGTTGCGACAATATCTCTCGTCATCACCTGCTTTGGCTTACTGTCTCATTGTTGGTGATGAGTTAAATATGCAGTATGGTCATCGTTTGCTACTCACGCGAAAGCTAATAGAACAGTGGTGTATCGAAAAGACAGGACAGTGATAAGCTGATCGGCACGGTTCACACTGTGAGTCTGTGAGGCATGTTGGCAGGATGTGTATACGCCAGCTTGTACGTATGGATTCAATGAGGGATGAACCGAGAAAGGTCAGGTCGTAGTTGATTCTAAATCATTCGCATTCAGCGGTACATATGAGCTAGTTTGCTACAAAATGTGAGCAAGAGTATGCTGGGCGTGCAAAGTAATTTTATTGAATGCGTTGTGTTATGGGTACTACTATGATCACTGTGGTGATCGCATCGCGGATCGAGCCTCAGGTGCACCGTTTCGTTTATTCTGCTCTCACAGTCTCCAAGACCGTACGCATACAGTTGGTCCCAGTGATCGCTAGCAAAGTAGTGGACGACTGTGGTGATCTAGCTGGGTTTCGTCAGTTCCACAGACGCCCGTAATCCCAGAACACTCTGTGGCAATAAATGTCAGAGTGGTAGTCCAGACTCGTATCTTCCAGAACACAAGGATGCTCGCCCTCCGTCATGTTCCACATGTTTTTCGACCAGATATCTTTCAGCTGTCTTTGTATATTATTGTTACGTTTCGGCAGAAAAAATTTGTTAATCATAGAGACCGTCTACACTCGATTCGATCTTGGTTACTGATATTTAAATTACTAACGATCACAACGAGTCGGTCCAATGTCGCGCTCATATGACGCATCTTTCCTTCACCCGATCACCTGCGCTCTTCCTACGTCTCGATCGTATACTGTCTCAACTTGTTAGGTTAGAAATCCGCCATTGAGCCCCCATTATTATGCAGTCACTTATTGGCTTCTGTCGTAATGCTAGTTCCTTGTTCCTTGGTTCACACGCCTAAAGTTTTTCAGACTTTACATCAACGCGACTCGCAAGTAGTAACAAGAAGACAACGAATTTGCAAGCAAACTTTATTCAATGGTTTACTCACCTTACTTAAACAAACTACAATATTAACATATAAAGGCGGTAGGGAGGTGTTGCGGAAGTCTCCAGTTGGCCGGAAATATCGGTTTTTATTTGCCTTCCAAAAGGCTTAACTCACTATTGTTTGAAACGAATTCTTCCTTCACGAACGTTTTCAGACTCGTGCCATATTTTTGCACCCCGCTCGTCTTTTAACTGGAGCATCACTGTACCGTCTGGATCTTTGTCCGGTTCACTTTCTGACCTTGTTTTCTTATTGGTCACAGACACTTTAAATATGAGCTAATTTGTAACAATTCTGTTTTCGGGCTGTAGAACAGGTTGTGTCTGGAGGTCGATCTTTTTTCTGTGTTCATGCGTTAGCCTCAGGTGGTTGGGTTCGCCGGCAAGTTATGAATTAGTCGTGCGTACTCCGTAGTCCGTTATTTATTACCGTTGGCTGTCGTTCCGTTATCCGTCTTATCAATAACTTTTATTCTGTTATCTGTTCGCACACTGGAAGACTGTAGATCTATTTACAACTGGAGGTGGACGTGAGGGATCTTTAGCACGAGCGCATGCCAGCCGCCGAAGAGGACAAATATCAACGGGAACTCCCACTGACCTATAGAATTCAAACAACCGTCGGACTGGTTAAGTGGCGTTCCCAACGGCAGTGGTTAAACCATTGTTAATCTAAAGGATACAAACTACCATATTAAAGATGACTCAAGTTCATTTTACAGCCACGAGTAAGACTGTGGTACCCATGCGAACGCAGTAACTCTAATATTACTGGTTTGTGGTAAATTTGCATTAAAAACCAACGTGAACGGGTATGGTGGTACTAAAAGGGCAACTCACACGTCACAAGGAGTTTAGAATTTTGGGGACTTCAACGATTATATGGCTGCATTTTTCTGTAGACCCATCACACACCTGTTCATTCATCCGGTTAATCATCTGTTCCTGCATCCAGGGTTAGTTATTCTTCGGCTGCATGCGTGCGGGTTAGCGTACGAAGCACAAATGAGTCCGTGGTCGGTTGAATAAGCTTGCGACTGACTTATACAGACTACACACTGAGCCATCGCAATCGAATTCAAATCTTTTTTTATTCGGGCTAAAAGAGATCTATGGCAGACAAAATACGTCAGATATACAAGCAAGGTTTCTGGCCAGAAAACCGTTGAGTACGAATTTACGGGCAAAAAATTAGCCATGATTTGGCGGACATTTTGGAATACGGTTGAACGGCTCATCATCTGCTAACGTGAAAAGCGGATCGAAAAAATAACATGTGAAGGTTTCAGAACAAAATGGCTTTTGAGCTACATCGGTGTCATGTAGTTGTGAAACTCTTAGTTTGTAGACGCACCTGCATGTACAATATAACGTAATGGTATAGTTTCCCTAAAACCCTGAGTTTGAACTACACTTATCAGACACCGGCATTCTTGCAATTAACGCTGAGATCACAGTGCTAATAAATATGTTTGTTTGGGCTGGAATCTCCGTGCGGCCCATAGCCTGAGCCTGATATAGGACGCAGTGTCCAATTGATTACTAACGGAAACACAAAAACCATCAATGGAAGTAGACAATGAAATGTATACAATGCATGATGCTAAAGTCATGGTCATCGCAATATTTCACCAGTTAGTGTGCATGATCTATGAAAATGGCTGATCGTTGGAATGACATACGTGTGTATTGATGCTGTTCGCCAGTTTTCTTGAGGTATTCAATCCTACCCCACAATTCCATCAGTATGTCCTTTGTTTAATACTGAAACAATCAAGTAGTCGTTTTAATGACCTTCCTCTATGTTGGATGCACTGAAACATTTTGTGAGTTCTTGAGTCAACCTACATTGTGTTTTGAATGGGGATTACAATTTTGATTAAATCCGGTCCCGTGTCGTGGGCAGATCGCACTCCGACACCCTCGGACTTGCGACCTTCACACAATGACCCGGATTTCGGACCGGCTAAGTTGACTTTTTCCACCGCACAACAGGAGGCTAATCGCTTTTCGGTCGACCGTTGCTCGTATGGTGACCGGCGTGGCACTTGCATACGAAGCTACAAATGTTTCAACCATTGGACTCAATAATGAAAAATAGACTGGTGACTCGCGTTTTCAGGAGTCCCACCAACGTTATTAAATTCCACTCGTACCGTTCCTTAATGAGACAAAGTTGAGGATTGACAAGGACCCAGAAGTGTCGTATTGTTCAAAAAACTATTCTCTCACCTAAAAATAAGCATCGGAAAGTTTCGCGTCTCAACACACTCAGACAGTTCAATTCATTTGGGTGCCGTTCTGTGCCTGGTCGAAGATGTAATTCTTTCGAGCACCGATAAACCGTTGGCTAGCGGCTGCCACACTTTTGTGTCGACCAGTAGGTCACCTACAGTAGACTTCCTTTTAATAATTCCATGAGGACAATTTTTTACACACTACACTAAACTTTTCCAGCTAACTATCCGGCCGATCATTCTGATAATCATCACGCGCGTGACAGTTTTTATGGAGTAATTACGGGGACCCGGTCAAGGATAAATCAGTTCAATTTGTGGCTCCAATAACGATCACCAAGGCATCGTGCCAGTCCATTAAACCCAAACTGTCGGAATGCGTGGGCGCGTGTGCCGGTGCTGCCGTCTGGGCCGTCGCGACGTTCGATTGATCGGGTGATTGATCAGCCGTCTGTGATGTCCAAAATGTGGGTCACTATGTGACAATCCCCCAGACACGTGTTCTGGCTGTGACCCGAGTTCCACTATTTCCCAAAAACGCGGGCTGCTTTGACCGTTTTTATTACAATGGTTTCATCTAATTTTGTAAGTTGCCGAATCGATAAACCCCACGCACGTGTAGGGCAAACCGGAATACCTCCCGTAGCAGCTTCGTTCAACTGACTACTGTGGGATGTCACTCGCTGGTACACATGGGGAAAGTCAGCACGTTTGAGTGAATGTGGGTCGTCAGACGGTTGTATTTTAGCTGTCTACCATCACAACTTTGGACAGCATGATAAGTGGCGTCGCCCCTAGCTTTGCGTGTGTCAGCGAGTCAGAGCATACTGATTGAACCATCACGAGTTCCCACCTAAATTCCGATAGATGTCCCTTAACTAGTATGTAGATGCTGTTGTACAACCCAGAAACCGTTCATAATTGGACCTACAAATGAACTGTACAAGCCCCTACAACAAAACAAACCGTTTACGTCTCATGAAGTCAGAATTTAGAGAATTGCGCTGTCCTGTTCCACTATTTCCTAGAGTTCAGTACTACATGTGGTATTTATGCAAGTGCAGTGGTTGTAGGTGTGGTGTTTAGAAACTGTGTTGACGTTATAGATCTGTATTGTCCAACTCTGTTGAATTCATTTGAAGTGATCTCACTTTTGGGTATTCATTGTGTGAAACAAAATGGTCCATTAATTACGCTAGATCAAACCCAATTTAAATAACGAAACAGTTGAGAGGTGGGAATTGAAATATTAGCTTACAGAATGTTTGTACTGAAGCAGAGTTCACTAACTTACTCACTTGTTTAACATTACAAAGCCTACAGAAAAATTAACCCAACGGCAATACTAAGTGATGTGAAACAACTGACAGTCTCATGTTTTTAAAAGAAGTCCTTCGGCTACTTTAACGGTCAATCTGATGCATTTTTTGGTCAAACTATTGCCTTTGTACGTATGGATCAGCTCCATGGATCACGAAATAATGGACCACTTCTAGTTGTATGAGAAGACAGCTTGTGTCAAAAGTGAGTTTAACAACGCCTTTTTGCCATACCGAGCTAGCCACTAAAAAAAATTCGTTCAGCTGTTTGACTGCTCGCACTAACGTTGCATCAGAGCACTGTGAACTAAGGAACTTCGGAGAAGACAGCAGTATGGAGAAATGCTGATTGTGGTGTCAGCCACCAAGAAGACACTGAGCACATATCCGACTGTGCACCACAGTGAAGCCGAGAATTTGGGAGTTAACGGACCACCATAATATGGGGTTGTTGAAGGCTTGGACAAAACCTGGGCTCGTGACCAGTACGCGGGCTGAGCTGCTATACGGCGGAGTGACAGATACTGTCGTAATAATATTCCGCTTGCAGAAGTTGAACATCAGCTGAGGTTGGTTAATGTCAGCAACTGTCACGACACAATCAGCACTCACCCGTCGCTGCTACGCGAGGGAGAAGTAGACTTAACGAAACCCTCGACTGATGCATTTAAGCGGTATATGTGACAGACATTTTAGCGATCCATGGAGGAAGGCACACTGTGAGATATGTGGTAGCAAGCCGTTATAGCTTCCAGATTAGTGTAGTGTAAGCGCTTTGGGGGTGGTCAACTGTCAGTTGGGAGCATAGCCAAGCAAATCGATGGATTGGATCTTATCTCGCTGATTCCAAGAGCACTTAGGCCGCCTTATGTTCCGTGATGAGAGGCAGCATGAGTTTCCGAAAAGGAGGTTACGTTTTACAAACTTTTTATTTGCACTAGAGCGCTTGGTGGGAAAGAAAACCGGAGGCCAGATAGCAGATATTCTAATTCGTGAGTTTATCAGGGTGCTTGACAGGGTTTGGAACACTTATGTCTGTCAAGTTAAAAGTGTATGCCGTCGACTTGCTAATGACGGACGGGATAGCAGACTAATTTTATGGCTGGCCGTTCATGGTCACGGTCAGCCAACACTTATCCAAAAATTATCGGTTTTCTGGTCCCCGTTGCTCTCACTCTTCAGCAAAGGTTTGCAAAACCGAAAAATTGTCATCTTTTCCCGAGACTTGAAGCTACAGAAGAACAACAATTCGGGGAAGAACAGTACAATCCTATTGTTGTGAGCGAAGAACGCGGGTGGCACAAGGGCAGTTTATTCGGTTACGAGGTTCAACAGGACTACAAACACAAACTCATCTGCTTACTACACTGTTCTCAAAAAGTTACGGTTGATATGGACGTCACTGCTCAGTTCCTTCAGATACTGAGAACCATTTCATGCCACGCCGCACTCCAATGTTTCTTTTTGTAATTTTTCTAAGGCTATTTCAATGTCAAACTCCATGCTCCTGCCTCGTTACTGAATAGTAACCGTGTGAGTAGTATAATGCGATAGCTCGCTCACAATGCACTATAAATCATGCACAGCATTTCGCTTTCCACAACCTTTGCTATTCCTGGCACATTCTACTTGGCCTACGCGTATGTATACTTAGTGTCTTAAACATGTAAATTCGAAAATACACTTTTTCTCGGAGGTCGTGAGCAGTTTGCTCATTCTCAGTCCACATGTTCTGGGTGTACTGATTTCTAAGAGTTAAAAGCCAGTGTAGGTGGTTACTCACTTCAGCGTAATCCCAAAAGTACCTGTCAGTGATAACCTCTGCCTTGGGTTTGGAATAATTTTGGGAGGTTTAGGTGAATCAGACTAATCGGAACTAATCTTATGTTGTGTGTCGGACATCTAAACGCAGACACCTTCCCGAACTATTATGAGTAATTATGATCTATTTACATTGCTTGCTTATTCCTGTCTATTTCTGCGTCTTATACCCTAATATATATGGTGTTCAGATCCACTACAATAATTCAGAGGGAACTTGGTCACTGTGTCAAATTGGATAGTTCAATGATAGCTACCCTAAAATCAACAATGATACCCCTTTCTGAACCGGAAAAATGGCAGATGCCGGAACGTAGCATATCGAAAATTATCCCTGGCTTATTTTAACAACAATGAGACCTGGTGACTTTGTGGTCTGATGTCCTAGAAGCACAGACCCATATAGCGTAGATTTGTCCGGAGAAACCTCACAATTAACAATGTGTGCCTTGCTAAAAGGTCAGAAGAAGCTATATTTGGACTGTGCATAACTCTAAACGTTACAGTGAGCGCCCAGACGTATGGCTACTGGAGAAGAAGTGTTTTCCAACAACCAGAGACTAGATAATTTATTCATGCATCCTGACAATTTTCGACGATGTCCATATCTTCTAAGCATTATGACGGCACGTAAATGAAATTAGGAAGTAGAGTGCGTTTGATGCGATCAAGTCATTCAACTTGCTAGTCATCGTGTAGAGCTGAAAGGGATCCTACCATCAGTAATTGGAAAGGATACAATATCATCAGCAGTGCGCACTTTATATGACTAACTGTTATTCAGATGCATGTCGAATCAGCGTGTGTGTGGCTTGTTGGGTCCCTATCCGACAGTAACCGAGAAGGTGGCAATGCAACCTGAAAGGCTCCCTCTTACTACAAGCTCCCTGTTATGTTTCAGTTAGGCGTCATGGTTTGGCGGATCCTGTATCAGACACAGTAACTGGTATCAGTGAAAATAACGTGTTTTCGTTGCGAACTTTGCGCACCCTCCGCAGTACCGCTCTGGCAAAGTGCTGTAAACGTTACACAACTGATCCATTGACCTTTGACTCACTTATATACAGCGGCTGCAGTAGGGAACTGACTGTCTTATCGACGGATTTCCGGTTGTACCACCGGTTTGACACCTAACGACTACTAAACACGTTAATTTCAACGATGTCTCACAAACCGTAATCCAAGCCAGTGACTAGTCTCACAGTTTCTGTATTGGGCGTAGAAACGTAAAAACAACTACGACCTGATGGTAGCACTGAGATCTCTTTGTTCTGGAACAGCATTCGTGGACAGTCAGAAGGGAGCAGCTGGTATGATCTAAATTCAACTAAATTTTTCTTGTTTGCCTGATAGCAACACTACTGTTGACTTCAGAAAGCTTTGTTGAACACGACTTTTACTGGTTAACGTGAACCCATCAGCAATCTTCGTACAAACATAACGTTACACTTCATCACTATGGCTTACAGTAGGCGCAATCGATTAGTCACAATCGTTCTAACAAGGTATGTAGCCATGGCTAACCCCACAGTAAAGCCTGTCTGATTGCTACTAGTTTTCGGATAGACTAGTGGATGACTAAATCTCTGTATTCTGTAGAGTAAAACTTAACAATCATTCTTCAGCTGTTCATCAGTTGTAGGTTTAGGACAAATCTGTTGTTAAAATCGTAGACTCAATTCATCCGGCCAAACAACGACAGCACCTACATCTTTCTGAAGACATACTGAGAGTGAACACAACAGCAACCTCATTGCTGTTTCGTCGTTTACCACGTGTTGTCCAAAAGCAGGATAAATTATTCAAAATGGGAAAAGCCTTTCGTGTGACAATAAGCATTTGTGATGCACCAGCATAAATACCAATACATTGGACCGAAGCGTGCGATAATTAGTCTTACGATAGCATGGTCACGATGATGGTTTTATTTGTCTGTTAGTTGCTCGACCCGGTCATAAATTGTACTTATTCTCTATACCAATCTTCCTCTATATAACCGCCCTATATGTCTGGAAGTATTCCTTTAGATGTTCTGTTATATTTCACCTGCGTCACCTTTTGCCCTCGTGAGCTCAGCTTTGTGAGTTGCCCAGGTCCCTTACTTAACCTCGTTAAACCTTGGCTTGGAGTAACTTAGCATTGTGGCTGTTCAATATTCTCATCGTTTACAGTGTCGCGTTCTCATTTTATGCTTTCTTATTTAAGTTTTGCTGTACAACGAGATCTTTCAGAACGCATTACAGAAAACACCTTAAATAACTGTATCTACCTGATCTGATCAGTTTGAAGCATAAGCACAATAGACTAGGAAGAAATGTTCAGTATGACTGAAATTATTCACAGTTCAAATGGTGGCTGACCTCTGATCAAGTTCTTGCGACAGCCGCTTTGAGCACAACGTCACTGATCACATATTGGACAGCACAGATTCATCCTCATTAAATTTTCGTTCCAATCGTTTGTAAGTAACGCTCGAGTCACCCAGTTAACTGGAAATGGGATATTAAACACATCAATTAATCAGTCTTACAATATGATAACCACAGTGCTACGCACGTCAAGTGTAGAGACATACATCGGCTTTCGGCTTCAACCGATATCATCGTAAACAGTTGAGAAAATCTACCGCCCACAAGTTTATAAGATTACACGACTTTGGTCCATATAACTTTTCTTGTTTATTCGCGCTACAGCTCATGTTTGCTAACACGGTTGGCGGCATCCGATTCGGATTAGCCTGTCACAGTGACCGAAGCCAAAGGACGCCTGCGCTTACACATCACTGCAATTGGCTTGCGCTGCACCAATTGCAGTTCCACCAACACACCACATATCCAGTGTAAACCCGAAGGAATAAGACCGGGATTGTGACAGTGGGACGTTTCTGTTCAGCCGGCCAATACTGGTTATCCAGTTGATTGGCTAATAAGGAAAGGAAACCCCTATCTCTCGGAAACTAAACAGAGAGAGGCTATAATGACGAGATCTATACTAAGAAGAAAGATTTCTGAAGTGTAATACAAGAAGCATTGCAGTATAGGAGTGCAGGTTAGAGCATCCC
>QNGE01002165.1:61200-120748 GCA_008508345.1 Paragonimus westermani
TGAAAGAACGAAAACGTCTTACTTGTGTTGATGTCCAACCCGAACTTTGATGCTGCCGAAGCGAACGCTGTAGAGAGACGTTGCAGTTCTTCCTCGCTGTGGTTTGCTAGCACACTCACAAACTTCATCAAAGTAACGATTTAAGGTTTCCTCTCAGTATCAAACAGTGGTGCGAACACTTTTTTACTGCTGCAAGCTAGACGATAAGTAACGAATGGTTAAGCCTATTCGCTAACTGTTTTGGGGGACATTTTACAAAAGTTAGGTCAAAACATTGATCTTTAGCAACAGTGACGAATACTGGGTAACCAAGTGTTAAAAGGCCGACATATACTGGAAACAGTCATTCCACATGTGTCAGCTGGTTGTGACCTGATATTCTAGATGTGTAACATTCAATCGCAACTGGATGCTGTTTTATGTATGCAGCAACCGGATATCCCCTCATCCATGTAGAAATTTGTTACTGTTCACATCCTGGAACTGACCGCCTAAATCAACTAATCACCAGTTCACTGGATATGATACAGTTCCTTCAAGCTCGACATGTTATGCATCAAAGACCACATTCTGACAAAGAGATGGAATGTGGGAGGCAGGAATCTGGATCACGATTTTATCATAGAAAGTTAGATAGGATTACCTCAAAGGTGAGCGGTTTACTCATCGTATAGACGTTTCCATAATGCAGTGATTATGGTTCAGTCCACATATGAGCTGCTTTCTATTGAACTGAAGTGAGTTCGTCTTCCTGAGTCAAAGCTTTCACGGTTTAATCTAGATATTACAGAACATGGTAGGCAAAGTTATTAGTAGTGCTGTAATTCCACGATGACCGGATGCTTCGTGATAATAAGGTACCCTCTGAACAATAAGTTTTGGAACGAGAGTTTGGAAAGTATTATAATAAGAACAACTCTTATCAAGAGTTGTGTTGTCCATCTATGTGCTCTGCTCGAGACAGTGTACTCGGTTAGGCAGAGAGATGTTAGAAACGACAGATTTGGGTGAAAGTCGATCGGATGAAGGGTGAATGCCAATCTCCAGAAGACTTTTAAACGACCGAGGCTGGAAGGCGACCATATGTAGATAGAAGTTCAGCGACTCTGGACTCGCAGCCGGCCATTTTTCAGTTTAAAGCCGAGCCGGTTGACCGATAATAAATAGCCCTGACCATACGTTTGGTTTGTCAGTCGTGAAGGTGAATTTTTATTAGAAAAAAGCAGTCTGTACACACTGGTACCAAGACTGTGCACAGCGAAAGCAGAAAGCAAAACTCTTCTTGTCCAAACAATTGGACTTACCGAAATCCCAAAGAGCACCTTGGAAATTGCATGGATTTGCCAGATTGTCTTGAGAACTGACTGAAGTGACAAGATCCAGGGTTTATGACCTGAGTGCTGGTTCATGTGAGCACGCGTCCTGGCTGAAATGGTGTGTTATTTTAAACAATACACTTATTGATAACGGAATCCCATTAGTCAGAATACTTGTCAGAGAGTAGATACGAACAAGCGTTTTCATTTATTTCTGTATCTGTCTTGTCGAATGAGATCCGAATATACATTGGTTACTTCGACATTTGGATACTGAACCTGTGGGAGTGAATGCTTACTGACACCGAGTTTCTATACTCTCGGATGGAACCTGTTACATGGACTGTTCGCTGTGAAGTTTTGTTGGGCATACAAACGGTGGGAGTTGATACAGTGTTTCACTATAAATACTTCTCCCTTAGCGAATTTTGTAAGTAGGAATTGCGAACAATCTTTTTAGTTCGTGTTTAGAGTCGGTCTAAAAAATGGGCATGTTTTCCCAAAAACATAGTGCGTATGGGCGGGAGGACCAGCATTCACGCCAGCCGCATATTTCAAAGAGGCAACTGTCGTACAGTAAATTGTCCGTGACTTTTAATCTGTGATATTGCAATCCGAGACTTTCCGCTGACTCAGCATAGGCAGGTTACAAACGATCAGCATTGATACTTTCGACTTGTCTGAGAAGGTTGCGTATTAATGTATATAGGATAGCATGAAATAACGAAAAACACACTATCAAGTTTGCTGTAATGGCTTATGGATTTGTTCACAGCAGATGAAAATCTGTTTAAAGAGGGATACTTCCCGAACAACATGCCATGGTTGTTTGCCAGTGAAGGTTCAATGCAATGGAGTATATTTACATAAAATTTTTAAACTTGGTCACACGGATGATTTTTCCTGTCAGTCATTGTCATGGATAACGGAGAACTGACCTGAAACACGTAATACTGTACCGAAGACTAGTTAACCTGGAGAACCTAAAAACGGTGTGTGAATCTAGCAGAATAAGCCTGATTTTCCCCCATCAAACCTCACGACATCTATGAGTTATGGTGTCAGTCTTCCTGCGACAACGGAGACCTTCGATGAACTCGTTCACTATTGGGTGGGTTGCTGCAGTACGATATTGGACTCCATAAAGCATTAAAGCAGCTCACATCAGGACTGTAAAACCTGAGATATATTCGGTGTGGAGGACAAAATGAATATCATGATCCAACGCGAAATCACTCGCATGCAAAATTGATGACATTGGTGACCACATTGGGAATGACCTCCGGGCCGAAACGATCGACTCAACTAAGTGTGTAAGAACTGCCATCAGATATGACCGAAGGGTTCATCCTTGTCTGCGTGTATATGGTCAAAACGATTATTAGGTCTGGCAAGCGCCAAGTTACTTTGGCATCCTGACAACATACAAACTTTTGCCCAAGTACTAGCGTCTGTCGTCGTATTTTATTACACAAACTGTTAGATGATGAGCCATACAGCTATCCGAACTCCTGGGTTGTTACTCCACTTAGGACATCGTAGGTAAAATGTTAGCTTATTTAACGCCTAGGAGTAAGAGAGTGTCAGCGTCGTGACTACCCTGACTACGTCAACCGGTGCAACTGAACTTCGAAATATGACCATGATGGCATACTTTTAAGGGTGAGTATTTTCAAGACTAGCCACTGGGTCTCGTTAATCAGTATAAGCGCAAACTAGTCGGTTCTTTAAAAAGTGTCGAATGTAACTCAAATGTAGCGATTAATTCACGTCCAAGTGAATGGCAATTCGGTTTTGTAAGCGGAATTTCGTCTAAGCGCAATCGATATGCTTGCTGAAGCTCATTAAAAAGTTGTAAAACAGCAGTAGTGGCAATACTGGAAACTTCATCTTTGAGAAATTATCGGGCCAATGTATGCAAATAGAACCGTATGAGGCTATTCGTATGTGGTGTTCTGACTTGTTGAAAGTGGTTGACTGCGTTCTACTTCGTGTGAAATCTAGTTTGCTCGCTCGCTGGAATTCCTGTCAACAGCGTTAGTGACAGTACAACACTAGGGATCAAACGACATTAAAACCTGTTCACTTGAGAAAATCATCCGAATTACTGGAAAAAGGTAGAAGATAGAGAAATTCCCGAGGAATTGAGTTTGGTGGCGGCGGTTATCGATGGCATGTGTGGGGGGAGAGTTGTAATAAATCTCTTTGATATCTATTTGATATATCTTTGATACCTATTTGATATCTTGATCCTGTAAACGTGTAGAGAACAAACTTGCCTGTTCAGCAGCATCGGTGTTATGTGTATAGATAAAGACGAAAGACTAATTAGAAAGAACAAGGTCAACGAACCTGGAAACGTTTTGTGTAGCATTGGGTAAACCAGAATGCTTGCATATAAAATCCGACATACCAAAGTGAATGGTGATCATAATTTTATGGGCATTATCTACATCGAACCGATCGAGTCTTTATTCGAAAATATTGTGTACGTAAGGCTGGAGTGCATGTTAACGTCTGTACAGATCGCGTGAAAATTGTTTGTGTGAACAACGACTTCATGAAGCCACCCATTAACTCAACATGGCATTTTACGGCAGATCATACAAACTGTCCACTCCTGAAATCCCTCCTACAGCTCCACTGAGCATATCATGTAGCATCGCCCCAGACACCTATTGTTTCCCGTCCAATTTAACTATTGAAGAAGACACATAGACTTGTCTGTTAGTTTTCAGTAACTTGCTTCGATGTAGCCTACTATGTTCTATTTTTATGTATCAGCGTTTGCCTCAGAGTTTCTGGGAAGAGAGCACTGTGGTAACAGCATTATTCTATGGAACAGTCTGTTTAGTATCAAGCGGAATTATTGCATCCTCTAGAGTATCACACACTTATTTAACCTGTCATCAGGTGAGACGCACTTTATAATACACTTCCTTAGGAACAAATTTTACTTTTTGTGTAACGTTGGTGAATAAAACTGTGCTGAAATTTCTCAGCACAAGTTGCATTCCAGCATATTTGCCTCACAACACTGTGTTCGTGACATAACGGATGCTTCTGAACAGTCTTCTGTGAGTTCAGCCCTTGATTTCATCGGTTATTTTCTATCCACATTTATTGTATTTCCTTTAGTACGACACAAATTTGGCAGTCTAATTTATGTGTTAGGTTAAATATCAGTCAGGCACAGGACGGTTGTTTGACCTTCAATATTGGCCACGTGACCGCTACTCGTTTAAGGTTATTTTGATGCGTGCACACTTTGATGTTCGAGCTGATGCGTGCTGGACTTCGTATAACATTTTGATCTGTCTGTCTGATGACCAACAACTAAATCGGGGGAAAACCGGTTTACCATTTAAACTTGATAGTGTGTGTGAGGGAATGGCCGATTAGTAAATTCATTCTCCATTATGTTGCCTAATCAGTCGTTTCATCAACGCATATATGATCCTCAAGTGGATGTATAGTTCACCAGATGTTTTCCTTGGTTTGTCCTTGAAAGATACTCTACTCTTTTAGTTCCTCAAAATAGGTTTCACCCTGGTGATACTGTTTGTAGACGGTTGTGTGATTCCATCAGTTGTCATCATTCTACAATGTGCAAAGATTCTGCGGCAACTGACACAGCTTTAGTTCTATTCCGACTCTTCTTAATGTGTTTCTACAATTTTAATCACGCCTCGGTACAAGTCTTTCAAGCTCTACTCCCAGTCTCCCCCGCACGCATCTAGTCTTCTTGTTTTTCGAGTGATCCAGGTCCGCAGTTCTTCCAATCAGATACCAATCGCGGTCCAGTGTTAAACTTTTCATGATAGTTATGTTGATTTTTGCAACTGTATGATTCATCAAGTTACTTGCTTGTCTAGTTACCAATGGTGTGATGTAAAGCGCTGAAAATTCACCTCTTGAGGTGCGTTTTACGCACTACTGACTTAAATGACTGATTAGACTAGACTTGAACCAGGTGCAACGCATGTGTGCCTCTCAGTGTTTGGAATAATGCTGATGTCAGTTGCGGTGTCCACCAGAATGGACAAACCGGAAGTGCTATTTATTATTTACAGGCGACCAGTGTGAAGATGTTAGCTACAGACCGTACTCTCTTTTATCACCTAGCCTAGTCATTCTCCGACAGCTGTATAACTTGATGATAATTCGGCTGGATGCTAGGTGATTAGGTGTAGTTGGGTACAAAACGGTCAGTCTTCCGGGTCCATCGGAAAAGATGGTAGATCTGCATGGACGATTTATCTCCAGAAAGGAAAATGAAGGTGACTGCGAATAAAACGACAGAGTTTACTACGGAACACCAAAACTGATTGACCATTTTGAATAGAGTAGCACCTGAATGTGGTCGATCGATAAACTGGCTAAGTGAAATTAATTAAAAGCTGAAATTATAATTTCATCATTCTTCCTGGCAAACTGAGAAAGGTATACCGTACTACAGGTTGGTATGAGCATGCCGAGTCAGGAAATTAGCAGACGTTTAGCAAGTGACTGTATGAATACGGCATCGTCAGTTTTCCGCTTTTCAAGGCCATATGGTGAACACCGTTGTAATCAGGACGGGCTTCTATCTAAAACACAATCCCCAATAAGTAGCTATTCTAGTTGTCTACGTTCGAAAACCAGAGTAGTTTTGATTAACGTGTCCCGAAATTGTTTATAGTATGCACTTTAATCTGGTTAGTCCAGAATATGCTGTACTGACAGCCACTGCGGGTGTTAACATTGACACCACGCGGTAGTACAAATTAGATTCTTGCGTGGTCCTCGTGGAACAAATTGCGTGTATATGCGTGAACTACGAGCACCTGTCAATGCAGTTAAATGGACATATGTGTGTAGCAGCTGAATTTAGATTTGGTGTAGAAGCTGTTGATTAGGTGTGTGATGAGAATGGCTCAGGGGAACTGAGAACTGACAATAAAACAAAGCACAATAAATTACACCCGTTTACTGTTTGTTACCACTATCAGCCAACTTGACTGTTAAATCGCTGTTGGTTATTTAGGTGTAATTCGCTCAGTAACACAAACTCGATAATTTCAATAACGCCTATTCAGTCGGTCGGGTTAACGGGACTATCTTCCAAGTCGAAAAATCGTCAGAAAATACGATCGAAAGGATTGGAATTTATACGGTACTATTGAATGAAATTACAATAAAGATGCTATCTCACGTTGAATGTGAGTTAATCGTATTCACAAACTTTCGAACAGGAAAGCGTTCAAAGTGGAGTAACCAAAACACGAATCCGCCAACGGCCATCAGTCAACGGGAAATGAGCCCATAAAAACAATCGGGTGCAGATGAAGGTGAATACGTGTCAAACAATATCACGAATGGAAGTTTCACTAGATAAACAATTATAAGTATAGAAGGAAGAAAGCAAATACTGTGTAGTTCTGGTACAAAATTAAGTTTAATATCGAATTTTTACAAACAAACCAAACAAGTTTCAACGAATTCATCACTATGCATCATACCAAGCAAAAACGATAAACGCATCGGACGAACATCAACAGATTCAACATTAACTTAGAAGAGGGAAGCATCAAAATCAGTGTACGCAGACATCGGTATCCCAAAAGCTTCACCGTAGAAGTGACATCAGTGTGCCGGGTTGTTGTGAGCTCCAAGTGAAGTAGAGATATATCGTGGAACACGGACTGAGCGTTGTCTGACGTGAGGATGTATTCCGACTTGACAGTTGTATGCTGCATAAAACAGTGTAAATTCTGACCTTGAAATCCTATTAGTTAAGAGCTATGAGGCGATCGAACTGAGTGTTGGAATGAAGACATTGTGTGTTCAATTATTTCTCTATTTTCTTTCCCGAATGCAGTCCGAATATGTAAGTTTCTTTGACATTCGGCTGTTGAAGGTGTGATACTGAATGTTTACCAACGCCCGATTGTTTATACTCTTGGAAGTGACAGCACACATGAACACCAAGTAACGGTGAATGTCCGAGGTAGCTATGTTGAACCAAGGAACGGTGAATGGCGGTACACGGTGCAGTTTTATGTCCACAAGTGTGCAACGTACTAGTGGTCTGCGTGGGCTTAGCGAAGGAAACTACCGTATTCACTTTTGTCCAAGAATGTATACTATTTCTTCATTTTACTAACCAGTTTAGACTAGGTAGACACAGATGACATGATAGACCAGATTATTTCTATAGGGTTACATAAAAAATGGTTCTCAAAAGAGACTGTGATATTAAGCCTGTTGCACTGGACTTCGATCAATGCGTCTGATGAAGTACACAATACCACCTTGGTCACTGGATCACTAATCGGAGTAGCATCTTTAGTTAACAGCATAGTCTGAAGAAAATCACACAGTGTGAATAGTACTCTGAGATACTGAGTGTGAAATGTCTTGTTATTTTCCTGTCAGGTTTAATGCGAATGGATGGTTACTTGGACATCAGCTTTTACCAATCCGAAATTCAGGGGTGGAGGCAGACATGTGCGCGGAACGGTTAGTAATCCGCTTATTCAATTTATTAGCAAAAAACTAGCAGTCACAGCTGTTGTCCAGCCATGAATATAGAACTTGTTCGTAAATGGTAGACGCGCACCTTCTGGTGAAGTTGATCCGTTGCTGGTAACCATCAAACACAGTGATCAGAGCACCAAGTCTTCATGTCCGTTGGTCATTTCACTCACCTCTGTCAGCTCCATATGGATTGGCTTGGACTGCATTGCTCAATGGTTTCTCATTCATGCCAATCAGGAAGAAAGGTTGATGGAACTGTGAACTCACACTCGTTTTTAGAGTTAATTTATAATCACTTTTGCATGAAGTTCTGAAATGGATAATTTAGCGTCCTCTGTTCATTCTTAGAGCACGAACGTCGTTTTTAGTCCCTCGTTATTTGTTTCACTTTGTTACAATCGGTTTTGGACACAATTTCATCTTACCAATGTGTACTCGGGAATTTGGTTAACTTCAGTTTGAACATAATTTACACTTGATCACGGCCTTTGCATTCAGATATACTGTATAAGCTCTCTGTTATAAGCTGATCGACTGAAGCGCGCTCACTGTGCACGACAATTTAGCGTGTACGTGTGGTATGTGGACATACACGCTTCACTATGCTCCCTTACTCAGCAGACCTGTGTAAAGCGGAACATGTGTTCTGGGTGCTCATTACTTCCAGTGATGTTGGCCTGGGTGTCATATTTCACCCTTCTTGTTCAATTCTGTCAAGGCCAACAAACTACAAATGGTTACATATCTCCTTCTTTTCTAGACACAAGATTTTCCATTACATACTAAAGTAATCCACTTTGGTACATTTGGAGGCGTCAACGGCGTTGCCGAACCAGAACGGGTTTAGCGGCCAAACTTGAGCACAAATCATCCTACCCTGCTCCTACCAACTCAACAAATTGCGGATCGTATTGGTTTCTTTCACTGGCAAAAGGCTGTGAGTGGTTAGGGGTTTCCGTAGATCTCACGTTCAACGGCAGCAAGCTGAGATGATGATAGACTTTGATCTGTAATGCGAGGGTGAACTAGTTTTTGACAAAACTTATTACTCTAGCATACATGACTGGCGGAGACAAATACACTCGCATCAGTCCAGAAACAGGTAGACGTGTTATCAAAGCATTCAAAAGGGGCAATGACTGGCACATGGTTGCACTTCTGAGCGAAATCAAGTGCAACACCGATTACAAGTGGCTTCATATGGATTGCATCAGTTGTGAAGCGCAGTCCCGTAAAGAACATAGGAGCAAGGTACTGTCGGAACCAGAGATCGGTGTAGTTGAAATGGATTTCCGCAGACCCAACTACTACACTGTAGCTTTTGAGACTGCGCGTCAACCCTGATTTGGAGAGGGATGTTTCGACGACAACGACAAATTGATATATGGACGGTTGGTGCATAAGTGTCAAGAGATTGTGTAAAATACCCGTTGGCGTGAACTCAAATGAGGATCTGGAATTTTGGCGACTGTTCGGTTATCGGCTGTTGGTGTTATGCAAATTCAGGGACAATTTTGCTAGGTTTATGAGACGAATTTCAGCTTGTTCTGTACGTCAATGGGAAGTTTAGTAAAAAACGAAAGTATGCGGTTCCGTCACAAATAGCCGAGGCCCTAATGTCCACCTAGCTAATCCAGTTGATTTTTTCAGCGGGGTGTTTTGTCCGTCCCCTTACCAGACTCTGTTAGGTGACACCCGCTAGGTAAGCCCTTTGATCTGTATTCCGGATTTTGATGTGGGGTTCGGAGTGAAGGGACGTAGTGTACGTGCGTATTCTGTTTTGCTCTATGCTTCACAAACTTGGTCTATTTGCGATGAAGAAGTCACCAGACTTGCTGTACTTGACTAGTGTTTCCTCTTTCAATTAGCGCACAATTGGAATGACCAACTGAGTAATGCGTCTGTTTGAAAGCGCTCAATATGCGCGTTCGAACGTTCGATAAACCAAGCAGTGCAGTAAACGATGTTATCTGAGCGCATGTTGAATCCGTTCTTACATAGTGAGGCTACCAACAACTGTGTAAACCAGCGTGGTGACCAGGCAACGACAAGATAACTAAATATGAAGGTCCCAGCTGTCCCACTGAGGAAGATGTCGCCCGTCTGATTAGGGTCCACATGATCATTGGACATGCCAGCTAAAAAGGTTATCCGAGAAAGCAATGTGTTTCAGTCAACGACGTGCTAGGATCTATATCATTTCTAGTTCGTCTATTTAGCTATACTTTACCAGTCTTTCATTTTGTAAACTGTTTTCTCCAGTTTATTAGACGTCGCTGCTGTGGCGAGCGGCAATTCGAGCCGAAACACCTTCCGAACAAGCTCACCGCCATTGTGAATGAATGAAAATCCTACTGGATGTTAGAGTAACCCAAACGGTCAAGTTTTTGTCAGAATGGAGGCCAGGATCAATGTTGGTGTCCAAATATTAGTCTCTTGGATAGCCAGTGTAGAGTAAAAATTACAAAAAGTAGCCTACAAAGATTACCACTGATTACAGGACGGTGCTACGGACTAAGACCTATCTGTACAGATTACATGTAGAAAAAAACCGCAGAAGCCGCCGATCGCTCATGATTACCACCTCAGCAGCCATAAGTAGTAATCAAGTTGTAATCCACAAACTAGTTACTCTATTCACCAGCTTGTTTAACTTTCGGCCCCCACTGATAATTAGAAACAGACCAATATTCCCTCCCAAATTGAATACCACTCATATTTAATCGTAACTTTCGCGTTCAGGATAGACTTTCCAGCTAGCCTCTATCGAGAATTTTGAAAGCGATCAAACTCCGCCCACCCATAAGCAATATCCCTTTTGTTGTGTTATACTGGTGGTTGTCACTGAGGGTTAATTGTTCGCTTCATCATCAACACCTAATGTACGAGATTCCTGTGAACGATCGGACCACTAACTCTGCTAAGAATGCAATGTCTTCACAACACAGGATTTTATCTTTACTCAAGATCACCTGATTTCGGATGCTGAGTTCACCCTTAGACTACAGGTTTTTATTCCACACTGTGATTTCACACATTCAAACAGACAGGATATCTGGGTCCCACGTTAACTTTCCATCGGAAACTAAAAATGTGATCGAAGACTCGTTTCGAAGTGAAATTATTGTCATTGTTTGCCGTTCTCTCTAGAACGGAAAGACGGTGGTCGGTTAAATATTTAATCGGACTCATGCAACTGATGTAACTGAATGGAGATTCGAATCTCGGAACATTCACATCGAAAACCAGTAAACATGTCAAATATCTACTCTATATGACGGCAACTAGCACAAAACATCAACACGCCAGATAATGTTTGTCCGATAGACTAAACAAAACTAGACGTTAATAGTTAACGGTGTAGAATTATGTCCGTATTGAACCTTATTGGGATTCACAGAACACAGATCAACACGCACTAATTATGGTGGAGATATACACATCGGACACCCCATGGTCTCACACACCCGGTACGTACATCGAACGCACGAGCCACAGAGACCCAGTTGAAGTTGGTTTGTTGAGGTGCGCGGCTAGTGAACACATATAGTATGGAACGTGGTTATCGTCAATGAAAGGGGGTATACAATGTGCCTGGGAGTATGATTTGATCTGTGGATCAGAAACTTGACTCTTTCTGGAGGAAGATGCACGTAAACCCTTAGTGTTCCACTACTGCAGTCTCTGCCAGTCTGTATGTATCGAATGGATTAGCTGTGTCACCAACTCGAAAGTCCGTCGGCGTTTATCTGGGAGACCGCAGCTGATGGTCGAGGTAGCAAGAATGCAGGGTATTTGCTGATTAAGTCATGTACCTCGTTAATGGGGTATCTGTTGCAGGGCGCATTGCGTGATGCGGTTGCTGACGACTGAAATAAGCTATAAATGGTAAGGCGATAACATGACTACAGACTACTGAAGCTTAGACATCCACGCTAGAATAGACTGGCAGGTGATGCCCATCAGATTAAGGAATTCATGACCATCGGTACCGCTGGTATGAAACACAGCCAGAAGTGCCTAGCAATGTCGGGCGTGTGTTCGTAAGGTAACTGTCCTTCTTATTCCTGGAGGTGCACTGTTTTTACTTCAGTTTTCTTCATACACCCGTCCCTATTAGCTAATAAGAAACCTCAGACTGCTGTTAAGATCAGTGACACACAGCTAAAACTGATGATGAAAACTAGTCACACTGTTTCTGTCAGTGACCGATATTTACCAACGAATTAGCTACTGTGGAGATCCAAAAGGTTCAGAAAACACTGCTAATATTGTGAAATTACATTCGAATGGCGGCTGGAAACAGCTATAACTGACAGAGCTACATAAGTTGCACGACACTGATAGGTATATTGATGACCAAGTAACAGTCAACATACCCAATACACTACTGATTGCCGCCATATGAAATTCCGTCCAGCCAGTCACTCGTAACTGGGATGTTCAGGAATTCATAATCCATTAGACTGGGTGTTTATGCGATGAGTAGTTTATGCCTAATGTGAGGTTAACCGTAAATAAAACGTTCAACTCATACGCGGGAGCTTGAGTTCAATCATTGAGCTACGGAAAAGCACAAAGAACGACGGACAAAACGAGAGTCGAGTGCTTCCTCCAAATGTAAGTCAGCCAGAAAGTGCTATTGAATGAGTCCTGCAAGTCATCATGAGCGGTGCTCAGACCGCAATGTAGATCTCTCGCCCACAGCTTTCGTAGTCACAACTGTTCGGACGCATTATTTACATATTAGGCCGCGGATACGCCGTAATCCCCACTATCGATCATTTTGGTTCACCTGTCTCCTGTATCACAGAATCCAGCTTAGAAATTCGACAGATATCAAATACTTATTTCTAATTAGCTAATATCAGAAGAACAGTTAATAAGCCGTGTCGTGATGTTATGTCAAGAAGTAAAGTATGCGAGTAAAATGTAAGAGATGACGTAGGTCAGGAACTTGTGGTCAGCTTTTCTTTGATTCGGTAACTAACGTTAGATCCAGACACTATAGCAGAGGAGGAAGTAGAGTTCATTTCAAATACAAAAAAGTACACAAATGACGTGAGGAGGAATACCCGGATTGTCGTTTTGCTAAGCCTAGTGTGCATCATTGAATGGTCGCTCGTCTTGAAGCATCCCATATAAATATTAACCAATACCTGTGTGGCTGTGGCAGTCTCAGTGACCCGGAGCCGTGATACACATTGAACAAGGTAGTGTCCGTAAAGTCGACACACCTGGAATCAGGCGGTGTCGGGGACTGATCAAATAAATAGCCTCCTTTAGAGCTAACATTATTCCTTGAAATATAAAGTAAAATATCAACATCGGAACAAGTTTTAGGCAAGTGCAGACCTGGCACACTCTCGCCGATGTGTCGACTAGAGCACCTGGATAAAAAGGCAACTGCATCCGTTTAAAGTGATGTATTTCACTTCTCAATGAAAAAAACAGCAAGCACTCCTGACTGGTTTCTTTACGTGTATGATAAACATACGTGGTCAGAACGGCATCGTTTTTAGATAGATGGAAGGTGTCAACAATGCTGCAAGTGAGCTGGTTTGATTACACCATTCACTCAGCAAGGGTTCCATCTCAAACCGAGCTCGACAAAAATGTACACGATCCTAACCTTGGGAACAACTGAGTGGCGGCATAACAGGAGGGAATGTAATCACATTCGTAAAAACTAGTGGGTAAAAATACATGCGAGGACCATCGCATAAAGAGCTATTTGGGGGTAAACAAAATGTAAAACGGGTGACTGAAGAGTGCTTCGTCCAAACGTCCAATCGATTTCAGCCTTTGAGAAAAGGAGACGCGACAGCTAAATAAGGCAACTCACGTACTTTCCTACAACCCTTAGAACCGGGACCTCATAGTCCGGTGGATAGGTGACGAGGCTATTCTTCCTTGTTGGCCTTACAATTTGACGCTTATTCACAGATCATGGGTTCAATTCCCTGGCTTTCAAGGTGTTGATGAGAGCCGACAAAGTAAAAGCGGCTACCCACCAGTTCTTCAGTGGTGTTTCCGAAACGCTTTTAGAGTCATAGTGGACGCTTGCCCGTTTGTAAGCCAATCACAAACGAGTTGTCGATTTCAGCTCGCGGGAAAAAGAAACGCAAAACTTAAAAGTAGAAATCAAAGCAGTTCGCAACAGTACCTATCAACTGTGTCAATCTTTCAACAGCTTGTAATCTACAGACTCGAATGATGATAGATGAGGCTATTCGTTAAGAAAAATGGTCTTCTGACAATCCATTTAGCAAAGGAACATCATCATAATAGAACAGTTCCATCTGCATGCAGACATTTTAAGCAGAAAAACCCGTGGTCACTCCTTGAAGCAGTTCAACTGCTTCCACTCTCGAGTGCAATCACTACATCTGATTCAAACAGTCAAGCAGTGTTTATCAATGCTCCGCATCTTTCCCATATTTCTGCTTCAATTCACATGATCTCCAAACCAGCACCATGGAATGGGAAAATCCAGAAGTTCGGATCATGTTACCGAAAGCAGGACTGACGAACCAATAAGCTGTCTACATCAACGTGACACCAATAAACAAACTTTGGGAGGCCGTGATAAGGCGCGACGTTTGAACTGGAAGTTGAAACTGCACTAGCGCCGCAGCTGAGAGTTGATAGAACAACCGGACGCATTTTGTAGCACTGACATATTTGTTTCAAGGGTTATCTTAGAAAAAAACAGCATCTCTTCCCCAAAGGCCAACACATCACACGATAGGTAATCGAGCAAAAATTTGCATAACATGTAGAGACAAAACTATATTGAGTGTACATAAAAACTCATAGAATTGGCGTTACCTGACTTACTACAACGTTTACGACCGTTTTACAGAAATGCGTGGTTCACGCACTCACAAAACAACCGCGGTACTCAATTGGATCTCAAAGGATAGTTAGTGCTGAATGTTATATCACACAAAATACCACAATACTGACCATTCCCAACCTCCGAACGAACACATACATCACCCTAACTTATAACGACAAACAGCCTAGAGTGACCAACTGTATGGGACACGAGAATTGATCATCCTAGGAGGATGAACGTCACAGGAGTGAACCACTAGATTTACACAATTTCGAAGCGGTAACTGTAGTATAGATCACTGCATATGGAGCTTCTTCACGTATGTACGTATCAGACTGGTGAATTACACGAATTACACGTTCCCCAGATTCAGCAATCACTTGAGATCACGTTTTTCTGATCAATGCTAAGGAGCTTTGTTGATGTAAGCTGGACATTACTCATAACAGATTAGAGTTCTCAAACTTCTATAGATTTCTCAGTCCATCTCGAAAAGAGGTACTATACCCCAGTTTCGCTATTAGCAGACTTCGTTGACATTTCATAATATCCTTGCCGTCGACACTTATTAGAGTTAACAGAACAGTTACTATCTTCCCTAGAGGCGGTCGAGCAGTCTTTGCATCACTCAAGCAAATATGGCTGCATGCTGGTATATGGAAACTCGGTCGTGGTCAACACGAGTGCCTCATGAAAGCACGACCAGAGTTCTAATCCCGGCCGCAGCAAAATATGCACTACTGTGGAGGTGAGCCAAAACGAAGGAAGCTCGGGCGTGGTGTTCCTCTTAGAAGCATGCTAGCTGAAAAGTCTATAGGAACACGACAGTTGCGATCAGCCAATGTCACATTTTCCATCCAGATGATCCAAAAAAGGATCCCACCTTGCCGGACCGCAGTGTCCTTGCGAATGTTCTTATAAGCCGCTTGATGGTGACAGTCAGGTGTCAATGTCTAGAGTGGTGCATTTCTGTATATCCATCCAGTATAAACGTACGCAAAAAAAGCCCGCAATATGCTTACAACCAAATTACTATGAAAAACCGAGACCAAAAGTTGAAAACCGTTTGATTTTCTCAATGCACAACATAGTAATATTAATGAACGAAAAAGCAAAAAGGCAGCACACAAGAAATAACTTTTTCATTAGGTATCAAGGGCCAGAATAATTCCGGAAGGTGTGGGTGGAGGGAACAGGACTAGAACGACGTATCCCATGATGGCGCTAAGTTGATCTGGTATCCAGCAGAAGTGACTAGTCCGGAGAGGGCATAACTTTTAAGTACTCAAAGGCTGCTTTCTCCAAAGATTCTCTGGAGCAGGGAAGGGAAAAAAATCAACACAAGGGTCTTTACTGAGACAGCAAAATGAACTAAACAAACAAAATAATCCGGCCCAACAACCTGGCGTGTATGTAGTGTACAGCCGTCGTTAAATTTACGAAGTCTTTCACAAAATAGGTAAGGAAAAGTCTTTGATATGATGAAGATTTAGCATACAGAGTTCTCAGTGTTTGAAGGGCAATCACGGCACAGACAAAACTTACGAAGTCCAACGAGACAGGTTTAGCAAATAGTATGTCGTACGCTAGCCCCACGCGTTATCATTGTCGGGACACTGTCAGAGCGGCTTTCTCTTGTGAAACGCGTGGTCAACAAAAACTAGGGATGGCTTAGCGCAAGACCGAACGACATGAATCACAAACACATGGAACATGAGGTGACAAAACCTAAAACCCCAGAACAGAAGATCGCGACCTCCAGTCAAAAGTGCATTTACTCCCAGACTAAGGATGATATAGCAGACAAGCGTCTGTAGATGTGTAGCTTTTGATCGACTTTGAAGAATTCCAGCTGATGTAGTAAAAGCGGGATAATCTAATCAGAAGACAATACAAAACGCATAAGACGACAACGAATTTTGGAACGTTCAAGTAAATCTCGAAAAGTAAACCATTTCTGATGAAAACATTTTATCCAGAGCTGTCAGGATAACTTTTTAAAGGAAATAGATGCGTATTCCGGTGATAACCTCATGAAACGGACACGGACGGCAGGAGATGGATACAGCCACGATGACCATGTGCTTACTTGCACGTACTCACCATTAAACCTTTCTTGCAGTGTTATGATGAACCACTATTTGTCTGGAAACATACACAAATGTACTGATGCATCTAACTGATGACGACTAGACGGACCGTGACACGTGATAAAATAGCAAATGCACTGGTGACGTTCACTGTGTTGAATAACCGAGGAGGCTGTGTTTCGATCTTGTGCAACAGCTGATGTGGGCAGTGACCATTTGCGTCTGGGACTAACATGTATTCGTGATTACTGAATAACGTACAAGCAAATCGAGTAGCCCTATCTATGTAGAGGTTATCACTATATAAAAAATCTCGAGTAGCATGAGACGCGATTAGATCGTATTTGTTCCTATTTCTGGACAATACGGAAGGTTGAGTTGTGCCGTGTGTTACGCGAAGTCGAAAAGTGCAATGAATCCTTGAAACCGTGGCATTTAGATGGTGCATTAATTATTTGGCAAAAATGTCGTTCGTGAGTGGCATCTCTAGGGTAACATTTTCACCTGTTATCATCATCATCATAATAGTACTGTGGGTCGAGCCGCCGCCCAGCTCAACGGTCACGTGGAATTCCCCAGAAGGAGAAACGTTATGGAGAGGGCCGGAAAAATGAACAATAATAATAATAATAATATTAATATTATTAGTAATAATAATAGCCACCCTGACAGTTTCCCAACAATGATAATGCGTGGGACTAGCGCACAACATGCTATTTACTAAACCTGTCTCGTTTAACTTCGAAGGTTTTGTCTGGGCCGTGATTGCCCTCCAAACACTGACAATCCCATATGGTAAAGGGGAAGAAATAGAAATGGGACGAATGCAGATAGGTCACTGACTAAACAAAAAACTTCACCCTTACTTGGACCTTCGTCGAGCTTACCAAAGCGAGACCAAAAATTACTGATTGGCAGTGGAGTTTTTAGTAGATACAAATTGAAAGGTTGTAGACTTCAAAGTCACGCAGATCATTTAACCTATTAGCTTCGAAAGGAGCCAACTGAAATGACTAAATTTCCTCTAGAGTTTGACACTCACGTTTACTTTTATCTTCTTGCGGAGAAAAGAAAACCAGATGTTTTTATTGCAGTCTACCAGTTGCCATAACAGATCATCCGGATGCGGTCATGAACAGTTAACAACACACATTGGCGTGAGCACATTGGGCATACAAACACACCCATCTCCGTTATACCTATCTCTCCTTATAATCCAGTTACATATGTGTATTTGCAACGTATGAGAAGCCGAACAGGGAACCAATATGAATTGGGTCCTCCGGTTGCTCGGTGAGGATTTCCAGACGGAAACAATTACCTTAAAGAAAGGTATATCGAGATCAAAAATTACTGCTGCCAACTAAGGTCGCTAACAGCGCAAACAAAGCATGTCTACTAATAAAGAGATAAACACCCAGAAAAAATGTGGAACTTGACTGTTTAGAACAGAATGCGCAAAGTGGCTACGTGTATTTTAGCAAGCACTCTCGGAGTGTTACTCGCTCCATCGACAATGAACGAGGCAGAAGTGGAGAATCAAAATGATCTAAAAGTCCCAAAAGTCCATCACTTGTTTCAACTTGGTCAAACAATGCGTAACGAGACAACTCCAGGTAAATGTATTCGAAACATCTGGGCCACGATTAAATCTGTCAATGGACAATTTTGAACCAAGATAGGGATGAGAATCGTGCACATAAATAGGTTCTATCTGTCCGCCGTAATGTCGAATAGCGGGCATAGCGGTCAGACAGACGGACAAATTCGGAGAGGAAATAATCGGTGTATTGGTCTCAATCAATTTATGATGATAGAATTCAGTAAGGTGTACAACTTCCCCACTTCTTTTAGATTGTTGACAGGATTACATCGCTTGCGTCATAAACAACTCTTTTCTTCCATTGCGACAAGGAGAAACGATAGTTTAGTTGTGTTTGCAGCTAACTGACGTCATAAGTTCTGTCTGCCGACTCTTGGCACAAATCGAAGGAATTTGTTGACACCAAACGTAGTCGCTATGGCACGCGCTACCTCAGTCCTCTGAGATCTTTCTCATAATTACTTATTTTCAACACTGATTTTTTTTACTTTCCACTATGGTTGTCGAGATCAACGAATAGTTAATATCCAACAAACTGATTTAAATAATATAACTAGTATCCTACGACAAGTTACCGTGTGAGGGCGGTGTAACGCCGGTTAGCATTTCAGATGAAAATTATTTAGGGTTCACCAGGATCTGATTTACAGCAGAGTAGAATTAGTCGTCGTCATCGATTGCCTACGATAATTCATTTGGAAAACAGTTTATTAGCAACCTGCAAGGCAACACAAAACGATTTGGGGGAGCAACTAGAACCTTAACAAGCCGTGACCACGTTGTTGCCCAATCGTCTAGTGATGGTTCTTAAACCTTCGTAATATCTGAGTAAAGTCCAGCAAGCAAACCACTCAGTTTGTATATACGTACCATAAATTACACAGTTTCTTTGCATGATCAGCTGGTTACAAACCAGGTAAACGTTACAAAAACGGGCATATGCGCACACTTACCTATGATCGGGATGTGCGATTTGAATCAGAGCATGGGCGCGCTGCCGTAGGTTACGTCCGAACAGATAGGCAGTGCCAAATTCAGTTACGACATAATGCACATGGGCTCGGGTGGTGACCACGCCTCCACCCAGTTTCAGATGAGGGACAATTTTGGATTCACCTCGTTTCGTGGTCGACGGTACCGCAATGATCGGTTTGCCCTCGCCGTCCAAACTAAGAGCAGCGCCACGCAGGAAATCGACCTGACCGCCAAAACCTCCGCAAAAATAAGCACAGCACTCGAATTAAAATAATTTAAGTTTTCATAACAATATCGCAATCATAAAGGTAGTGGTGCAAGGGGAAGTTAAACCTCCAATAACCCTGAAGTCGGCGAGCACTGGATTAGCAGCCGACGAATAACAAACATCTCGTAGTAGAATCCGATGCATTAGTCCAAAATTTACATGAGATCGAAATTCAAATAACTGATTCGAACACAATATATATATATATAACAATTGAGAAAGGGGGCACACACTGAGTAGTGAACGATTTATTGCGACGTTTCAACTTCACACTAGGATCCGTTATCAAACAAATAAATGTGTCGGATTGAGATTGTTCGGCCGCCCACCGTGTTAACCTGTCGGTCTGTCTTCGAACGTTTTGCGTTTCAGTGTCGACGATGCTGACGTAGTGGCTATGTTTGTGTTGAATGAATATATACATATATTCACAAGTTTGGGGCAATATCGCGTCGATTTGCGTCATACGCTACGCCTTATAACCGGAGACTCGTTACATCAACGTAAGAGGTGTATTAGGTTGGTAAATACTAATCGGGATTTGGTGGCGCGTACACAGGATTATTCGCAAAATTCACTGCCGGCTGGGATACAACTCACACGGTAAACGAAACCTACAACCAAATCCATATTATCGTCGTCCAGGGTGTGCACAACCACAGGCCTGTGCAGGCCGTGGAAAACTGCCTTGCATTTAGACGACGCAAAACGCATGTCATATTGCCAACCAGTCTAGGACGTCTTGGACTCTCTTTACATTGGCACCAAGCAGCGCGACACCAACGGTGTGGTATAAACATATGACACTGTTTTTCAACTAAAGTCAGCACCTTGATGGGACCATCCAGAGGGCTGTGCAAGATGCCGTCAGGTAAATGGTTAAAGAGAAAAGGAAAGGGTGAGTTTGCCACGCTACCTGACGAATGAAGACAGTCTGTCATTGGTCCGGTTGGGAAATGCTCATAGAGTGGACAGATAGAGCTACTTCATTATTCAATGAGGAGTTCTAGAGAGCATATATGTTAATAGGATTCAGGGCGGTTACGATGTCCAGAAGCAATACTGTTAGATCTTGGTAGATGTGGCAAGATTTGAACAGCTAACAGGGAATGAAGAGCTGACTAATGAATCCACAGCCTGTGCAGAAGCAAGCTTGCCTCTTGGAAACTGCCCTTTACTCTATCCGAAATGCTTGGGGAACAGTGCTGGTAAGCAGAAATTGAACTCACTACACCTGGGACCTTACGACCTAAGTATGGCACGGCAAGGAAAACGAATTCGTAAAGAAAACATACTTGTGATTCATGCATCCCTACTCACCCGAATAGATAGTGGTACCAATGGAATCGGAAGAAACTTGACCAGTCAGGTCGATTTCAATGCAAGAGTTGATCGCCACCGGTTTTGGATTCTGAGCAATCACAACCGGAGAATTGACCCACTGTACATCGCACATGTCTGAAAACAGTTGAAAACTAAGTATTGAGGTAGTCATTCCGAATGGTATTCAGGAGACAGGGAAATGATATGCAAAAAGTGTTTATGAGAAATCCTTTGGGGATATTCAGGGCTATAAGTGAGTGTTTTTTAATAGATCTCAACAGATGGATAAGAGAAAAAAACTAAAAACTGGGAAACGATAACAGAACACTGCAAGCTTGAAGGGCGAAGTCAGGAAATTTATTGCAATTAGTAAATTAACCGGGGGGAACTTGGGACCTACCACGAAGTTATAAAAGGAGTAAACAAAAAAGAGCTCTCATTGCAAAAAACACAAAGAACACCAAATTTAAGCGTTTAGTGTTTAGTAAGAGTAGAGAAAACCGAAGAATTCATTTCTCATATTATTCCGAGGTGTAAAGACATAATGTGTAAAATGTGCAGGTCAAACAGTAAGAATAACCGTTCCCGTTATTGACAAAATACAACCACTCTAGTACCGATTTCCAGCGTGTCTTGACTTGAGATTGAAGTCACTGTCATCAACGTTTAGAGCAATACACCAACATTCAAATCAAACGATGTACATCGATTAGAGTAAACATGATAGGTTATAATCATCATCCGAGTCAAGAATTTTCATCAGTCCGAGAGCTGATGGCTGGAGACTTTAGGGAGATGGCAGCTGATCAAGCCCAGTAGCGTGAAGGTTGTCTTTGTTTGAGTGACGTTCACAAAGTAAACGCAAGTGGTTTATCACAACAGTGGAAAGCATAAGGCAGCTGTACCACAAATGCAGCAATATTGTTGCCTGTTAAGAAGGTGAAATGACCATGAGGTCGAATATCTCACGCTAGACAGCATTTTATAAATTGAATCTCAATCTTTCTGTTGCTTCTATCTTTAAACAAGAGGTAAGTGTGTTTTCACCTTCCCATGATTGAACAGTAGTAAAATGTCAGTGTGAACATTTGATGTGTTGCTTTCAGCGAGGATAACGAGACTTGTAGCAAACTATGTGAATAAAACAGACGAGTGAATGAAATCTTTTTCACACTCAATGTGGAATAGCCGAGGGTCTGATGCACGAAGTTCTCAAGTAAGTAACGTCTAATCAATAGACCCAATCGGTTCAGATCCGGACTAAAACGCAAAATAATTGGATCAATTTCTTACAGTAAGTTGGTGCAAGTGTCATGCTGGGATGTGAAATGTCCAATTGGCTGTGAAATAAAGAAAACGATAGCAAGTGATGTAAGAATGTGACAACAGTAGAGTGCGCATATTTTTTTGCTGCTGGGATTGCAGACAGCCCAAACTATCACTTTCAAAAAAGACTGACTGAGCCGTTGCAGTAATACATTTATCCACCAGATCCATCAGAAATGCTTTTCTTTTCATCACTCAAGGTCTTCCATTAGTCTGTCCACGACGAGTCTCTCTGCCTATTGAGCCGCTAAAATTGACGATGAGCAGTTAACTGCGGAGGTTTTGGTTAAATAAAAATGGTGTTTTCATAAAAAATCTACGTATGGCTGCACTCAAAAGACTGACGTCCATCAGCTTTTTGTTATCAGTGAACTCGTCGTGCTGTTTTTCTTCGGACTTGATCTGAGCGAACCCCTTCCACTGTCTCGTTTCTTTGTATCACGCACACCGGGAACAGTGGGAAAGTGATGAACCGTTGACTGAGATTGTCCGATTCGTTTCACTAAACGAATCCATTAAACTCCGTTGGTTACATTTCTCTACACATGAATCTCAATGTGAAAAAGACTCTTTGCAAGTCAGAACGCCTACAATAGATAGACGAACACTGCAGAAACGATACCTGACGTGTGCGCGAAACTACACATGAACATGAGCACGTCAAAATGTTGCTGAGTCGAGGTGCTCGCATAATCAAGAGACCGTGGTTTCGAGTTACTATCACCGGTTGTGTTTTGGCAACCGTTGAAAAATAAATTGTGCTAGGAAATTGTGGATTTCATAGTTATGCGCACGCAAAAATGATTAGTTTATTTCTGAAAGTAAGCAAGATATATGGTGTTTACATAGTTGCTGGAATATGACCGTGGTAAACCAGAAAGAAAAGTGTACACAGATGAGACTGAGGTGAGCACACCTCGTGCATACAAAACAGTCTGCTACATACGCAAACAAACGCAGCTCAGCAACAGTCCGCTTGACATCCTCTGGCATGTTGTCTTGATATGAAACTGAAGAGATGAACCGTGGCAAATCGAATTATTGCGACCTAGGCTATCCACATTTATTTGGAACAACCGTTCAGTAGTCTTTACGCTCCAATACTAAAACGTTGGGAATAAAGCAGATTACTTGGATATATGAAGGGGGAGGGATGGATCTACCTAAAGATGGGTTCATCGATCAAGCCAATGTAATTGGTTAAAGCGAACTGATCACGATAAATCGTGCCCGTAAAAAAGAATTTAAGCTGGGAGGGCATAGACCTAATAGCCAACCACTCACAGTTAATCAACATCAGCGCCGCATAAATCATGACGTATTCCAACAAAGACAGCGTCTCCTATGTCCTAGCGAATGCTTTCATCATGAGTAAACAGATTAGTCAACAGGATTAATGAGATGAGAGGCACACCAAGAACGGAAAAAACTGTTACCCTTTTGGAAACAGAGGTTTCAGGTAAGCAATGTAGGATGGCTCAAATTATGTGGAAGACAACTGCGTGGTAATGCGGAGGTGGAGACCTAACATTAGAGAACAAGCAGTTTGTGAGAACTTACACTGGACAGGACTTTTAATCGAGTCGGATTAGCGAACAATAACTATGAGCCACTAATGCGTGGTTGTTCCCACTAAAACGTGAGTGTACAGTCTGGACGAACTCGTTCAAGTTAGCTGGAATTACATTGATAAAATAAACGATGGACAAAAACCACTTACCAACCAGGGGGTTGTCGTCCAAAAACTCGAACACCTTCTTTGTCCCAACGACAAAGCTGCTGACCAATTTACCAGGACGCATCTTTTTGTAGGCGTTCGTAATTGCACCTACTTGCACAAGCGGAACGACACCGTCGGAGAACATCTCTGTATGCACACCCAAATGTCTATGGTTAGTCAATTTCGCGAGAACCGCATCCGGAATAGCACCAATACCTGGGAGAGTGAATGAAGCAACATCTCGTGTAGTGACGAACACACACAGGTGTTGACTATTAAGACGTGTCAACGTACCTTGAATATACGTATTGTATCGAACAGTGAACATTAATTTCCTATATCAAACACATTCGATAGGTAACTTGAAGATTTTTCAGCCACGTTGAAGTGAGTGACTTGTTCGATCTACCGAAAAATTATGGAATGATGATTAGCCAACACCTAACAACAAAGGTTGGTGGGTACCATTTATGGGACCCTTAGATCTACTTTTCTGGATTAACAAGTTGTAACACGGTTGGCAGTATGTTCCTGAAATACCCCATCAGAGTGAGTGAAGCCAAAAAATGTTGCACACACATTCTGTCACAAGTGGTCTGCGTTACACCACTTGGGTTTCCAGCCACGTATCGATATCCAGTGTGACGTTGAAGTAATAAAACCCGGGAGGCGAGTGGACGACTTTGTAGCCTAATCGGCCAGTGATGATTAGTCAAACAGTGACAGGTGCGAACTATGTATTGAAATCAGAACAAGTCAGGTAAATCTCCTATCCATCGGAAACAACGAAATAGATTCCGACAGTAAGTTTTAAGCTAGAAAGGCAAACAGACAGAGTATAAGACCATAAAAGTTTCCAAACAAGATTGGATAGGATTAGGAAAACATGAAAAAGTTTGATTGAGAAACCAAAAGAAACGCTCAAAATGCAGAGCACCCAAAAAAGTGAAGAGAGGGAAGTGTGACGGGATCAACGTGACCAAAGCTTCTGAAAAGGAGGAAGTGGTTTACTAGACGACGGGGATTGTTGATTATCACGACTGAAGCAATAATAAGCGTGTTAACATAGTTGAGTCGAAGGCATTAGCCGTTTCTTCATCGGCGAATCGCCGTGGGCGCGTTAATGGCTAACCAATCCGAGACGATCGGTACATTCGCAGAGTATTTGTAATCAAGCAGGCAAGTTGGAATGAAGAATTTGAAAAAGAGCATACATCTGGCAATATGCGACAAAACTTTGGACAAAAAACGGGAAATAACAATCTAAAGTGGTTAACTGCTTTGGATCCGATGTAAAAGAAAGCACAGCTTCTGCTCGTAGCCCGTTTGCAAGAGCGCTCTCCGGACATCCACCTATTGTGTGTGTGGAGGAAATTATTTACTATCCTTATCACTGTTTGCCTATAGCGATTGCATTTTTACTACTGAATACCATCTATTCAACAAGTCACCAGTTCGTATGTCTAAATCCAGATCCATAGAGATCAATAAGATGACTGTCAAAGGCAAAACTTTGATGGCTGATTACAATGTGAATGAGAGAGTACGCGGGTCGGCTTAAAGGCGAACGACTTAACAACCGCATGGACATTCCCAAAATAAAAGACTGAGAAATCCGTCCTGTTATCTGACCAAAATGATGGAGTGGGTTGACCTTTCTCGATTACATCGTCAACATCTTGATCCACAAGGACTCGCTGCAAGATTCTTCACCTCAAACACTGTCATTTCAGAATGAATGAGTATTTCAAGACACCAATGCGTTTTCTGACTGATAAGGTCCTGTAATAGAACTCAAGTCACGGTCTAAAAAGAAAAACATTTTCTAGACGGAACAGCACTTGGTGCGCCGTTGACTTTGTTCCCAATTGCATGAGGTATTCAGGATATGGTGTGCAGTCAGGCAGGGCGGTGACAGATACGGTGGGTTTGTTTGAGAGTCAGTAAGTCAAAAAATAATCTACATTTGACATAAGTACGCTTCCCGCGTCCTGGCCACACTACATATCTGCTTTTGAAGGTCAGCACATCAAGCTCGAGGGGGGTTGCGATGAGTTGAGTGAAACAGCGACTGGGTAAATGATGAGAGGTCACCCAATCGATATAATTAAGCAATAATAAGAATAAGAAATTGTCTCATCCGCACTCAATAAGTGCACATTCGACTGGTTAGTAAGTAAAGGTGAGTATTGCACCTTCTTAATATCCGGTCCGAGCCAGCTAATCCATACTAACTGCTCCTATCTATATGTTGACTACTAGAATACCTCCACTAGGTAATTGTATAACTCAGTCTAAATGAGCGTGCTTGTACCTTAGTTCGAACACATATGAGAAAATATTATGAGGAGAAGAAATACACAACAAGGGAGGCATTTGTGAATAGAGAAACATCATGAACTGCGGTACGCAACTTTGTTAAACAGAAAGGTCCCTGAGAACTGTGCATAACAGTTAAGGGCCGACGTCGAAGACATTTACATTTACAAGCTAAACGCTACGCACATTTGATGGTGCGTTTCTTACTCGGTTTCTTACTTCAGTTGACTAATCGAAAGGAAGCGTTACACTTGCATTCGAGGGCGCCCGACATGGCTACCCTGACTGATCATTTAAAGGCCAGTTGGCTGGATGGTCTTCAATGCGTACTTACTCGACGGTGATCGATGTTTTCAACCTTCTTCTGAAGAAGCAAGCCCATGCCGAGTGTTTGAATTTTTAGTTGGGTGGTTGGTTTGCCCTGGAGGGCAGACAGGTGGATAAATTCATACATCAACAACGCTGATCTGATGACTAACCCCTCGTGGTATGCTGGATTTACTTCAAACCATGACTACCTGTGAGTACCAAGCAATTGGTTTCTATTTGTCTTAAATTGAGATTCAGACGAGTCTACTCAGTCATAGTCATAGAAATACGAAAACAATACACGCCTATCACTGGCTTCAGTTAAAAATAGCCCAAGAAATCCATTCCAACAGTCTAGTGGCCAAGCAATTCGAGATAACCAAGAGACAAAGAAGTGTCCCGCATGAAGACGAAATTTACTGACACATTTTTGCAGCCTGTTTACTAAACGGTGTTACAGGAAAGAATAAAAATGACTGAAAACAAGACCAGGCAGGAAAACCTGAAATAATGCAGATGCAGGCACTTCATTGATTGTGGTGCGCTACTATTTTGAATAACGTTTCTGATCAGTGAACACTACTATGTCTAGTTCGTTCACACATGGAAAACAAATATCCGGAAAAAATCCCACAGCAGAGGGACACTAACCTGTTTGCAAGGTGGCTCCATCTTCCACGAGGTTCTCAGCAATTATCGATCCGATCTTGTCTTCAACCTCAGAGGATTCTCGAGGCGTCATCTGATGGCAGGGCTGAGATCCTGTGCGGAGGACAGTCAAATTACTGAAGTGAACACTGGCATCTCCCCGGGTTAAGGGAAGTTGGTCGTTAACCTGTGCTGCACTGACGTATACAGTCCGTAAAGGTTAGCCTACCCACAATGTATTTGGCGTTCTGGATGGCGGATCGGGCTACATCCACACTCGGACCAAGGGAACAAAACCCATGCTTGTCAGGTGGAGTCACATTGATAATGGCCAAATCAAGCTGTAAATGCTTCCGACGAAATAATAACGGAATTTCACTGAGGAAAATGGGTGTGTAATCTGCACGACCTTCTCGTATAGCCGCTCGACAATTGCCACCTATAGCAGGATAGATGAAATACTGATAGTATTGTACCTGTGAATAGAGATGTGGAACGAAAACGCCCTTGAGCTGCATCATCATGAAACGGATAGATACCCTCTGTATGAATGTGGAACAATTTGATATCTTTCAAGTTTTTTGCCAGTACATAGTCATAAAGTTCTTGTATAAGTAGGCTTGGTGTAGCTGCGCCTCCATGTATGAAAACATTTGCACCTTAAAAAAGAAACGTAATTATGCGCATGTGCATTTACCATCTTTTAAGAAGTAGAAGGCTTCCTCGCCGTTTGAAGCCCATTTCGGAAACTTTCCAGGTATGGCGGAAAATGGTTCTTGAGGACCCGAAATATAATAGTTCAACTTTCTTCCAACATGAAAAGCGCGCCGAAAATCACGCAGGAGAACGGCAGCCAACTTTATTTGCATGGAACTGATTCGGTTCATCAGTCAAGGCAATATAAGTTCGATATGAAGGAATTCGAAAGTGAGGAAGTATAAAGGCACTAGAAAACGTTTAGCGGAAAAATATCCGGAATAAACCCTCGGTTTGTAGAATAGGTAACGCTCGCTTTGACGCAACATACTGTGTGGAGCTGCCTGAATAAAACTATTCAAGGAGGTCAAGATATGATAATACGAACTCAGTTTTGACAATCAACCTCGCAACTGTTACTTAACATGAGCTTTGTCTACCCAATCGTATCTTAACCGTAAACACAGTGTAAATGCGTTTCATTTGGGATTCATGGTGGCTGAGTGGTAAGGACGACGGAGTATAAGGGGTTGAATCGGGGTTATTGTGACTGATTCAGCCTAAGTCTGGATTGCCTCATCATCATCATGAACAACAACGCACCAGCGGTTCACGCTGATGCTTAATTGCCATAAAACCACGGGTAGGAAGCAAACCTTGTGTAGAAAGAGAAAAAAGAAGAAGGGGGTGAGAAGGGACCTAACAACTAAAAGATAACGTCTACATTCAAACATTCAACATTAAAATGCCTACATCCTGCGAACAAACAGCCGAGCTACACGTGAAAGTAAGGCGTCATCAGCAAGGCAGCTTCCTTACGACTTTCATTGCCCATTGTCATTCAATGCACTTACTTTTCAGACAACTTGGCCAAACAACGACAACATTCACGCCATTGAGCTCGATTAGATGCCATCTCACCCAAAGTCTCCAACCACCGACTTTGTAGGTCACGACTTCCCTAACCAGGGAAACGACCCCACTCTATAGTGGCCAACATGTCCGTGAACGATTCAGTTTTTTCTTGTCGAGTCAACAACCGTCAACTCCGCATCTGGCGCAAGTCAGCCGCAGCGTCCACAGACTACTCGGTGCGACAGACGACCAGCACGCATCCTTAGTACACGACGTAACTATCTAAGTCAGTGCAAATGTGAGAAGTGAACAACAGAACTCGTTTGAGAATCGCTGCCAAACGTTGGCTTCCTAATGCCTTAGTTACTAACTCGTTGGCGCCACTCGGTACGAGCAATCGTACGCAAACACCGGCATTCGACAACCTGAAGACAGTTCATAACTTCTACATTGGGCGGCCATGCTTCGCTGCGTAAAATAATACAGCCCTCACTGTTACCTTGTATGCACAACAGTTGCGCATCAGAGAGATACATCTTTGTTGTCAGAGATGTCTCAGGTTGACGAATACCACCCTCGTTTTCCTGTAACTCTCCACACTTCCGTCGCCAATGATAGAGCTCTCTAGGACACAAACCATGACTTCATTGCTTAACATTAAATCTACGTAATCACAGAAATCTTGCAGAAGTACTTTACACTTCAATGCTGCGAAGCGCATTCCAAAGCATTTGGAAAAATGCAAAATAACCCATAACGTGGTTTATGCTGCATGAAAAGTGTCAAACAGCAACACCGTCGTCAAAATAATCGAGATCAGTCAGTGTTTGACTGGGCACAAAGTACAAGCCGGCTTTTCTTGACTGTCATTATATCATCCATCACAAAATTAAAAAAAAGGATGGAAGGAGACAACGTTGAAGTACGCCGCTCATGGCATGGAATCGCTAGATAGTTAAACGCAAACCCTAACTAAGGTTGAAGAATGGGAACAAATCGTCGACAGTGTATTCATAGACTTGGTCGATACATCCTTGCGTTTAAGTGACTAAAAGTGTAGATCGATCCATCGAACGGAACGAACATTTATAGTTGAGAAATACGGTACACTGTCACTCACCCACTGCTTTGCGGTACAGGTTTTTTGGTTGAATGCCTTAGTTGAGAACCCTAGTCGTTCTTCTGCCTAAGTCTGCACATCCTGTCAATAGTTCAGACAACACACAAACATGAATATTCACAACACTGTGGATTATGGATTACTTAATAATACCCAGTCTTAAAATAGCTCCGTATAGTGTGCGAAAAAAGCACATGACCACGCGATTTTTGTCTACAGCTCGTCACGTTGGCGCAGAAGAGACTTAGTTGCGTACATATACAGTGTTTTCAGTCAGTGAATTGTGGAAAAGTAATAAGATTATATAACCACGTCACGTGGTGAAAAAGAACAGCTGATCATGATAATGACTACTGGTGCACCTCAGACACCTCTCGATGAATACAGATTACACAGTAGAGCTAAAAACCAGTTAGCTTCGGGTGGGTCAGTTAGTGTTCACTTATCACCACCACCCTTATTTTCAGCTTTGAGCTATACCCGTTGGTACTGTGGTTCGGGTTCCTATTGGTCTTCGCAATGGTTTACAGAGTAGCAAGGTGATAAACAAGGGGGATGCAGGAGAAAAAGAAGGGGAAGAGAAGGCACAGTTTCATGAAAGGAAAGGGTCAAAAGCTTCACAGATACAGACTCGCCAATTACTGCAACACTGTCGGCTCAGTTACCAATCAGCGGTAAGAACGGTAGCGAACATCTCAACTAGGTAGACGGCACTTACCAACCTTGCCAGGCGGAACGGTTAGGGCTTTCATATACGTATTTGACAACGTCAGGTCGATTACATTCCCCAGAACCAGGGGGAATAGACATACACGCTTATAAAGACGTGATAATGAATAAAAGGGAAAGTACGATCAAAATGAGGGAGTTGGAAATTTTGAAAGAAACGCAGATATCCGCTTTTACTGTCATATAAGAAACCTGCCTTCCATTATTTTATCGTTGGAATTCATGAGAATATGCTGTAGTGCAACGGAGTGATATATTATCTTGTGAAATCGTGCTTTTCACATCGAACTGGATTGTACTTTATGGTCTTTGTTGTAACCCTGCGGAAAATCTCGAAGAGGTGATTGCGAGATGAACACACAAGAGAAACCGTTGACTTCAATTAGCTCAGAAATTCAAAACAGATGTATGGCAGGGAAGGCAAAACATAGGCGAAGCCGAAGTCTGGTAACACACTTGCATACTTTAAACACTGATAATCACACTGGAGGTAGTTTCTGATCCCACCTCACTAACCTTACTCATTTTATGAAGTTCCTCTTTATGCTGCATAACTAAGACTATCGTTCATTTTTACGTCAGCTGGACGCCTTCACCTCAAAGAAGTAGTGCTCAGTGGTGCAGCCTGTATAGCAGGTTATATCTGTCGCACAAAAAGACGCTTGTCGGAGAGAATGCGTAAACACCATTCTGATTGGTTGACGACTGAACAACGAAGATTTTCAGCGCAATCTCGACCCACTCAGTTGATCCAGGTCGCAGAGCCAATGTGGACGTCATACGCAAGCCATCTACCGCATCAAGTATTCACACCGCAGACGTGACAGTCACATCTTGGGCGCTACGGAAGCTATCAGAATCCGGCTGCGAAACCCTAATTTGCACGTGCAGAACATTTTTGTTCAGGCACTAAAGTTACCTTAGCCCGCCGACGTTGGAACAATTGATAAGACACCATAGTGACCATGTCCATAATCCTCAAAAGACACTAGATTCACACTACATTATGTCCCACGCAATACTGAATTGACAACTAGTTCCGTAATTATTTAGGTGCATTTGATCTGAAGATGACACCGAAAGAGAGTTTGTTCATCAAGATTTTATTTCTGGTGAAATCACCGGGTATATTTGAACAGTACCCTACTTTTCCCGTGTTGAGCTTTCCAACCACGTCCGATTATAAGCAACTAGATTTGGCTACAAGTGGTTATGCTCATATCCGTGCCTATGGTTCTCTTGATCCTTTTCTGGTGTGATATATTTGCACAAGAACTGGCCGCAAAACTGAACCATCAATTTCCTCCTCTCTGCCAAAGATGACAGTGTGAATGTTAAACTTTCATTACCTCGTAAGTGGCACGGGATGTGGCAATTGTTTCACTCTACAAGTCGGAATAAACTGATGAGGAGTATGTAAGAAAGATGCATTAGCTTATATCAGCGTACAGAAACATCTCGCTGACGCCTAACTGACACACAATTATGAGGCAAAAATCAGACCCATTCCAAAAAAAGAACGGAAAATTAGGAAATCCAACCACTAGAAACACTGTCAATAATTAGATAGTCAGTTGGCAAAAAAACAACCGAGCTGAAGATAAAAGTAAAATGTCATAAGCATAAAAGCTTATTTACGGTTTCCACTTGAGTGCACTTACTTAACAGAGTATTATTTACATATATGCTCAACTGACATGACGCTACCAAACAACCTTGCCGCTTGATTAAAAAACGGATTATCAACCAAGAAAACGAGGGAGACATCAGAACCAATGCCGGTCTTACTATCACACAAAATAATACCTTCACGCTCCCAGTAAACAATGGTCAGCATCATATCGACACAATTGGTAACAGGTTCAGCGAAAAAGCAAGAGTATTAAAAAAACTGTGGATGGCTGCAACCTCGCTCAGACTAGCATCCAGAGTGGTACAACCAAACCAGCAGCGTAGATGACCGAGCTGCATTGCTGTTGGTCATAAAACTGTTAAACAAACTGGTGAGTTTGGAGCTAGTAAATGCCCTCCAAAGGTGTGCTATCACATGCAGCACTAAGTCTTACGTGGATTAGGTACAGTCAAGCTGCTCAAGCCAGAATCAAACGATCAGTGACAAGGGCATCACTGCGTAAAACAGGGCTCAAATGCCTTCACTAATCTTAATGGCGTCATGGCGAATCAACCAATATAAAGTGTTCAAAAAGGGAAAGTAAAAAGGTATGCCTCTTGAAAGACAGGCTCCATTTGTCTTGCAATGTGAGTATCACAGCGTGTGCTCATGTCAAAAAACGGTATATGTAGAATGCAATTTATACAAAGTATGCACGACTGACATTACCTCATGCGTGCGGAGGACAGTAAGTACAGCAATGTGCGCAAAATATACGTGGATCAACGTGAATAGTACCAGCTGTTGGGTATGAGAGCTTAGCTGTAAGGTCTCACTCTGCCCAAAGTTCTACGGAATAGTTCATTCGGCAGCGGATAGAATTCAGCTCTGAAGGCAATCAACTTAGAACATAGGAACCAATTAAGAAAGGGTAGCCATATCTGGCGGACACAACGCGCTATAGAACTAAAAGCAGGAACCCTCCAAAGGTTTCTCGTCGTATCTTAGCAATAAACAGCCGTGACCTGAGTGTGCGTGAGACAATATGCACAACCAGCCGTGTGTTCACCTATGATTTATAACGGTGATTAGATCACTGGATTGAACACGTTCGACAGTAGTTCGAGTGGCCATCTGCACCGTTGACTATATGTTCAGGTGCGTACTGTCCTCACTGATCATTTTACGACTTTCTGTTGCCAGGAGGAAAAGCCTCATGAGATATCACAAGATACCTGGCCCTGACAATCTGTGCCCAGTTTGTTCAATAGATGGGAACCTAAACCCAATTTATCAATTAACGACTCTGCTTCGGAAAATTTTTGGTCAGTGAAGTCGAATTTGAATTACTGATGATGGCTAGCATTGTTTCAAGAATGGCTCGGGTACTTTTCTTACAAATCATTGAAATGTTAGCCGGGGTTCTAACGCTCCAAAGCAGCTTGCATCTGGTGCGCTTTGTGGTCAACATATCCGCGACAAACTAGCTGAGTTTCAAATTGGACCTGGCCGAACTGAACACATTTACACCGTATAAAAGTCATGAATATCGCAATCCATAGAAGAGTTCCACATTGGGTTTTTCCTAGAGGTGAGGGTGGCCACGGATTCCGTTAAAGGCGCTACACTTAGGAGATGTTTGTTGAAAAATGTGCTTTAGAAGAGTACCGACATGCTGAAAACTATTATCTAACGTCTGACAGTGTTGACCCTCCCAACAATATCACCGATCTTCATCGTCTGCAGCAGGGTGGCACAAAACCGCCTGAAATCACTATTCTATTCAACTTTGCGGCACAAGAGATCCTAGGGCGCGCTCTAACAGACTGAAAATATGATGACGTGAAAACCTCCTCTAGCACAAGACTGTAAGATTAAGGGTGTACAGATAACACTCCTTCAATTTGAGGGTTCAAGAGGAGCCAAGAACTTTCTAGGTAGATCAAAGGTTTTGGATGGTCACTCTGGCATGATTGGCGATCGTTTAGTTGCAAAATATTTCTGATGGAATGTCATTATGAACTTTTAGAGGTAACCGAGAGGCGCATGCACCTTGGGATTTACATCAACATTGATTCGGTGCCTGATGAATTTATAATCACTTACTTACGCACTCACTTTCTGAAAGGATCGAACAGTCTGCAGATGGTCGGTTACGGTACAAACGGTCTCACTAAAAGAGCGTAATCTGGCTCACCTAGTAGAAAAATACCCACATGCTGTCCTTTTTCACCAACGATGTCGGCAAAGCAGTATAGATGTGTGTTAAGAGCATTTAATGAACATTGACCGGGTTCCATGGCTATTCCTCCGGACAAACAAGACTTGGCGACCATTGAGTGTGACAGTCTTAACTAACAGTCTTCGCTGAGCAATACACATTACGAATGTCGAATCACCATCTGTCAGGCCTTGTCTTGTTTATAAATGGTAGGTTGAGTCGGGAGGAGTAACTCAGTGACTAGTGAGTAACTTGGATCTGAGGCATGAAAGTGCTCATAGTAAAATATTACGGTACAGTGTTTGGAGACAGAAGCTTTTGATATCCTTGGTTATATAAAACATCACCAGAACTCGATCCCCGTTGACGATGCCAAAGTGAGAAGAAGGCAAACAACGACTTTTAATAAATAAGTGAAGAAAATTACCAGCAGTTTGGGTACGCCTCCCGGACTGGGCCTCTCGTGACTCATAGAGACGGCGTCTGGAAATATTAGGAAAGATGGCGACTAATCAAATTTCGCAGTGTAATCGTTGTTATGTGGCTGAACTACCTATCATCTGAACCCTACCAGAAGAGACAGGAGGAGTCATAACCATCAATTAGACCGCCTGTTTGCCAGATTCAGGCACTTTGATTTGAACGTTCGAGTCCGAACAAAACGCCTCAGTTTAGTAATTTCAATTCTGTCTCCATATTGTAACTATGGATTGAATCCCATATACTTCTTGTGGTTGTATACCATTTGGGAAGCAGCGTGAATAATGTACTAGTATCGATAAGGATAGAAACCACTCTCCAGCCAAAGGTTCACGGGACGATGTTAACCGGTGGTAAAGTGCATTAGTAGAAGTGAGATGCAACCCAAGTCAACAGCGCTATTGCTGAGAAACGTTGCTTTCAGCTGGACACGGTGTCGACAATGTTGTGTTAATTTTTCCCGTTTGTGCGCATAAAGATAACGCTTAGAAAGAATCCTTCTGAAAGTTACATTCAAGGCTACCCTCCAACCCTTCTGTCAACCTGAAAAATTTCAACATGGACTTACTGCATGCACACATAGAGAGTCGGTAGCCACAGCGGCCAGCCTTCAAGACACAAGTTATGTTTGAATTTTTGATTGTATATCAGAAACTGACGAACAGTGACGATGTGACCTTTTAGATATCCGGTTTGAAATAAGTACCTCCGACTTGCTCGCGCACTCGAAGGCTGGAGCATTAGTCTCTCTAACTATTCTCGCAATAATCCACTGTCGTTCAGTTGTCTGCTAGACCAACTGTAATTCCCGCATATTAAAGATTTAGTTTCTCGGTCATTCCTATGATTTTTCTTGCGTCTAGTACTGCCCTACTCATAACAGGGGAAAACAATTGTGTACACTGAAGTATAGCTAATCCGGCTTCCAGTTTATGGTCGTTTGTATTTTCCCTTATTTCAAATCTATTATCAAACCTCTCCCTTTGAAAAAGCGTCCGCGAAACTCCAAACTCTTGTGCATAAAACGCAAACTCATATATGAGACTGACAACAGGGAGTACATATATATACTATATAGTACATATCTGCCGGCCAGTATACAAAACTCAATATATTGATCAACATGAGTTGTGTGTAGTTCATACTTACTTGTACTATAACACGGTATACTGCGCTACCAATCCTCTGCACTTTTAATACGAACACAATGAAAATGTGTTCGGAAGGCAGAGGATGTAAGATATGGAAAAGGGAGAAAGTTCTGAAGAGACCGGCGAGGGTGGAAAAATAATCTTCCACATTTCTAACATTCGCGATTGGTAGTATGTACAGAGCAGAATATTCCTCAGTGTAATTTATCTACGATAATAAGGGGCTATCGCCAACCTCAACCTCACTCGACCCACACACAACCACCTACCTTCACGGTAACCAGCAGAGCACAATTACAAATGCGCGTTTGATCGAAAGTATAAGCATTGATAAAATAGTGCTTACAAACAATTGTGTAAATGAACTGTGAAAGAACATTATTTGAGTTGGCAGCAAACGCGTTCAATGTTAACTGTTACGTTCACGATATATCCTTCATAATGTTTTCACTCTCCTCCCGACATCATTAATTTCAAGATGTTTCTTCGTGGTGTTGAAGCTGCAGCTTCTCTGCAGGTTTCCTAAGTGTGCATCGAAGGGTGGTGCAGTGGCTTCAAAGTCCATAGGAAAATCTCGTGAACATATGTATGACGAACTGTATGTTTCTGATCTACTTTTGTCAACTGTACAATAAAATTTCAACGTTTGCCGATGTTTTGCAATATACTTCCTGGGCGGCGTCATTTATCATCGATTACGTGACGAAGGTGGTACAGAAGCCATTTTTCAAAATCAAACATCGCGAGTTTCTTCCACAGCCCGCCGTAGCCCACGCGAGCCCCGCGTGGGGCCAGCACCATTTTGTTACTTGGGTGACAATGAGACCACAGAAGCTTCTCTCAGTAGCCGACCACTCATTGTTCGCACTTTTTGCTCTAGATTGTGGTCTAGAAAATCCGAGTTCATATTCAGGATTCACGGGTTTAAACCCCAGCTTGCGATATACTGAAATGTTGTTCGGTCCATCCCAACCCAAACTGCTGAAGAAGTCTGCGACCGCATCAATCAAATACATTTGAAGAGCCAGTACGATACTTTAGAAGAAATCCGGGTGGGTGTATTAGGACCATCAAAGTAGAAGAAGCTTGACCAACTAATTTCCAAAATTGAGCTAATGTGTTTCATACCTGCAGTTTTTGAATATTTCGCCCTGTTGTTGAGGAATTTCTGCATATATGTTACCCTCGCCGTAAACATAAACTACCCGTCTATTGTTTGAATAAATACGCACTTCTTCCTTGCGCGTTTCGCCCTCTGCTTTCACACGGTCATGGTTATCGTGAGCTAACCTTCGCAACGTTTATTTCGCACATTCAACGAATCGAATTCGCTGAAATCTCTTTGAAACTAAGAGGGAGGATCTTCTCGGAATAAACAATGGATTTGGTGTGGTGGAATCTTTCGTGGATAGCCAACATGAGTCATCGTGTTTACTTTGTAGCATCGCTGACTCAACCTTCCTACCCACTACATACCTCGTTAGCCCGTGTTTATTTATTTTTTCCAACATAACTACATAACTCTCAGGAATATTTTCACTCTTCATCTGGTCCGTTCTCTAGTGATATAACCTTCAACGTCCTCAGAATTCTAAACTCCGGGCGACGTGAGAGTCGCCTTGCCAGTACCACCGCGCCGGGTCACCTTTCCTTGTGAATGTAAATTCACTACGAATCACTAGCATCGAAGTCACTGTGCCGGCATAGTTATCGCAGTTTTACTCGTAGCTGTATAGGGAACCCGTGCCATCTCTACTGCTGTACACTACATTCACTAGGGTAACAATGTTGAGCAATTACCGCTTAACCAGTCTAACGCCTGTTTGAATTCTGAAGGTCGGCTGGAATTTTCCGTTGACGCACTCTTCCTGCCTGGCGGCTGCTGTGCGGTTGTGCTCAAGGTGCTCTCACTTCCAACTCCCTATCACCCCTTAATTGTTACTTTGAAGACTCTTGTGAACAGTGGGTAAATCAATGAATAAAGTTTGCTTGCATGTTCATCGTCTTCTTGCGACTTCCGATTCACGGTGGCAGAAGGTTGGGGAAACTCTGGGTGTACGAATTCATGAACTAGCACTACAAATTGGTGAGACCGTTCCATAAGCTCTTTTTACTGCTTTTTATTATCTATCGCAACCTTTGTATTAGCTAGATTCTATTATTTCCCCCCTATTTGCATACTTATATGCATTCATACATGGCACTAAATTTCGTGCCCTGGTTCTACTATTCATAAGCATTTGTAATTTTTCAGAATCCTGTGTGCATATTTGAAGGATGCAGTCAGATATCTCGATCCGCAAGCCCGAGCTCACTGAGATAGATGCGAAGGGAAACGCCTTAAATTCTCATGTCCCTGATTATGTCGCGGACGACACATAAGGTTGGGGAACTCTGGGCGTTCGAATTCATGATCTAACACTGCCGTTCCTTCTCTTGAGCCTTTCTTCCTTCAACATGGCGGTTTCTGAACCAGATCGTACTGTCTCGGAAAATGTGGTTTTACTTAAAATTCCTGAATTCGGTGTTCGTGATCCTAGGCCTTGTTTCGCTCAAATCCGGACCATCTTTTCCCTAGACGAACACGCTGGCAGATATCTGTGTATAATTTTATAGTTGCTAACTTCCTCAACTAGGTCGCTACCGAAGTCACCGACCTTATCTAAACTCGGCGCAGCGTTAGCCTGTATGACACTTCAAAGCCCACACTCATCGGAAGATCTGCAACAAACAATTAGCAGAACCTGTGAACAATTCTCGCAGGAGTAGAGTTGAGCGACAGAACTCCTTCACAACTCCTCCATCACACGACACAGCTTCAGAACAAAAACAGGGTAATCAAACCAATTCTGTGTGAGTTGTAGCACAAAGATCTGCTGGACGTCATCCGAAAAGTATTGCTGTATACTAGATAAAGACAGGCCATCTCATAAACTAGCAGAGCTAGCTGACCAGGTATACGAGTTTTATCACAGCCCCATGGTGTCACACGCAAATTCATCAGAGTTGCTGTCGGGCCATATGTGACAGACGGAAGTGAAGGCGCTAAGACAACAGCTTTTTGAAATGACCGTTCAGTCCCCTGCAATCACGAAACAACAGGCAGCCCAGCGAAGAAGCTTTTCTCACTGCTGCTTTCCCGAAGCCGTTCACGCAGAATACGAGTAGGTTAAAAAGCACGTTATTATCATTGTTGGTTTGGTTTCAAAGCAGTCCGTTGTACCAGACCATACAGTTTTGCTCAGGATAACCCCCATTCGGGAAACGCAGAAGCCGAACAGTAATGGCGACGGCAGCTCATGGCTCTTCAGTCTGTTGGTTATTTCATGTGATCGACCGTCTCACTACCTTGAATATTTTAACGGATACGAGCACAGTGGTTAGTGTCATCCCTCCGATATTTGGCCAACACGACCTTCAACCGGTATCATGCACATTACAGGCAGCCAATCGTTCAACGATACCAACATGAGGAGCTACTCACTGTGGATCTCAGCCTTAGACGTCAGCTCCGTTGGAGAATCATGGTGGTAGATGTACAACACCCAATCACCGTGGTTGACCTTTTATCATTCTCTGAACTTATGGTGGACGGTGACGGCCAGAAATTGGTAGATAGCGCAACCACCTTGTACTTACATGGCGAGACCACATCAATCAGTTCGACTGGACTGCAGTCCGCTTTACTATATAACGGCTTCACAGGCATCGTTCGACAATTTCCACTGCCCATCAATTCGTTTAATTTAACATCGCCGCCTAAACGCGATGTTTTCATCACATCATCACCAGAAGGTCCACCTACATTCGCAAGCCCCAGACGTTCGTCAATGCACAAAATCAGATTGACCAGAGCAGTGCTCGAACCCCTCTATCGACTTCTTGTCATCCAGCACTCCACAACCATATGACCCTCTCCCCCTCACAAGGTTCCCAAGAACTGGACCAGTGAGTGTCGCCCGTGTGGTGATTATCGCGCCCTGAACGACACCATTCCAGACAGACACCCTATCCATCCCACTCATCACTTCTCAGTAGGGTCAAAAGAGAAGACTATTTTCTCGCAGATAGATTTAGGTCGACATTATCACCAGACCCCTGTGTTCCCGAAAGACATCCCAAAGCTGCCTTTACCACTCCCTTTGAACTCTGTGAATTCGTCCGCATGTCACTTGGCTTACGGAACGCCGCGCAGACTTTCCAGAGGTTCATAGACTGAGTGCTGTGTGGTCTTGATTTTGCGTACGTTCAAATTGGCGAAGTCTTGTGATGAGTGGCCCTATGAAGCACCCTTCCGGAGTTAACTCCATAAGTTTTATAGGACGTCTAATCGATAATAACGGATCCAAAATCTGCCAGAAAAAATCAGTACTGTTGAGGAATATCCACAACAACAGTTCCTAAAAGTCTCCGACACTTACTAGACATTGTCATTTATTGTCTTCGCTTCATTCGACGGTGTTCAGAGCTGTTAAAACCCCTGTGAGACATCTTGAAAGCCAATCCCAAGCACTTCGTTCCCTGTATTGAGGCTTATACTGCTTTTCTTGCAGCCAAAGAAATCATGTCCCAGGCCACCACACTGACACATTTGAGGACAAGTGAATGCTTGCCGTTAATTTGGGAGACTGAAATATCGCAGTCAGCTGTTAGTGGCGTTTTGCGACAGCAAGTAAATGGTGAAATCCAGTCCTTGTCCTGTTTCTACCGTAAACTACAGTCAGCTCGAGTGCGTTGCAGTAACCTTGCCCGTGAGTTACCATCCATTTACCTTGCCATCCAGCATTTTCGACATCCTCCGCAGGGTTGCAACTTCATTGTTTTAGTTGATCACAAACCACTGGCTTGTGTCTTCCGTGCCCCTCCAGATCGGCAACCCAAAACACGTGGACTTCATCTACTAGTTCATCACAGACATCCGTTTTATACACAGTTCCATCAATTTCGCTACCGACGTCTTGTCCTGTCAGAATGTCAGTCAAATATCCGCAGGTGTCATCGACATTCTATCTTTTGCAAAGTCCCAGATTGATGCCCCAGAACATCGCCAACGTCGTGACAACCTCTCCCTGAAACTACATGATATTTTTCTAGTCCGGTCAGAATACTCACTCGAGTGCGACATGTCTACTGGTACATATCGACCGCTCGTTCCTTTCACACACCGGGTTGGTGCTTTGAGCCGCCTCCATTCCACATACAAGCATACGTGCCCAAACGAAGCTGATCATCAAACACGCGTTCGGTTAGGGACTTGCAAGAATGTTCGTAACTGGGCCAACCACTTCGTGAAAAGTCAACGAAATGAAGTTCATCACCATACCATCACTACTCGGGGAACTTTTGTCATCCTTGACGAACGCCTTAAACACTTTTTTCCTGAATTCGTTGGCCGTCGTCCTCTTTACAACGGCCATACGCATCTTCTAGCCTGTGTGGACCGATTCACGCGATGGTCTATTGCCGCTCCTTTGAAAAACAAATAAACAGGGACCATTGGACGCAGTTTTGCCTACTCGTGGATTTCGAATTTTGGCGTTCCAAACACCATCGCCATTAACGGTGTATTTCAATTCACTTTGGCTCTTTCTCGTGAGTAGAATGCAATCACATAGCTATCACCGCGCACCAACCCTCGTCGAACGGTATTTTTGAGGGGTTCCTCCGTGGAATAAAATCCTCCTCAATGACAACATCGGGGGGTGGTAAATGCTCCCGTTTATACCTCTTATTCTCCTTGGTTTGCAAACCACTGTTAAAGAAGATGCTGGGTTCGACCCGGTAGGACTCGTTTATAGTTGTACACTATATACTCCTGGAGGGTTTCTGGCTAATTCATTGGTACCTTCTAGTCCTGTAGTGACTTGCGTCACGCGTCTAAAGAATTACGTGGCATTCACCCCCAAGAAGAAAGCTACGCTAAGGACAAATTCACCGTAGTCTGCGCACTTGCCTTTTATTTTCATTCGCGTGGGCTCGCATAAGCCACTTCCGCAGCCGTCACACGACGGTCCTTTCAGAGTGCTTCTCGTAAAAACAAGTATTTTGCCTCTGGCAAAAACAGAACACATCACCTGGTGAGCGCTGCCAGGTTAAAAAGTGCTTACGTCGACTGCAATTCAACTTCCCCGTCTCGTCCATCAGAAATTCAGCATGCCGATGATTTCAGCCAGAGTATCTTAGGTATGTCTACCGATTCACAAAACCTTTCTCAGCCTGCCCAACCCATGTTTGACACAGGTGATTACGCCTTCTGTTGTATACGTGTTACGGCCGCGGATTTTCGTGCAGAATTTTGTGTGTTTGATTTGTCCAAGATGCCGGAACCGATGGTAACGGAGCCTGAGGGGCGACGTTCGTTTCCAAGCTGAGACTGCTCAGGTTATGAGCTTGATTATCAACATATTTTATTCGAACGAAGAGATTTTCCTGCGGGAATTGATTTCCAATGCAAGTGATGCTCTGGACAAGGTGCGTTACAAGAGCTTGACAAACCCATCAGTGTTGGATTCGTGCAAGGAATTGTGTATCAAGTTGATTCCATACCAGGAGAACAGTACGCTGCAGTGATTGATACTGGTATTGGAATACCGGAAGGCACAACACTGAGACTGTTCGTCCAATCCTGATGTTGAATCATTAACGCGATATATGAATTGGCCGTTTGTCAGATCTTCTGTTGTGTCGGGGTTTGGGTAATCGGTAAATCAAGATTTCCACCACAGCGCCCCACACTTGTGCCAGGACTCAGACTGCGTTCTAATTGGCCGCGGCCTCAACAACCAACGGCTCACTCGTCCACACATAAAATAACGCTACTGCTCGTAAATGCGCCAATACTGTATGTACCTCCACTGAGTCACGTGTTCTCTCTCCTGTTGTTACTGTCCGTGAGGCTTATGGTTGAGTGAACCCGAATAATGATACAACACCCTCGTTCGTGCATCATAACCCACGCCATGTGCATAACACACGTTCTGTTCGAACCGTCAGATGGCCGAAAATATATGGGGATTATCACTGTTGACTCACTGTGCATTCACTTAACAATCGATTGTTCTCTCCTCCCAAACGCTATAGGGAGAGAGTGATGTATAGTCTTCAACCCTTTCGCCCTCCTGTTAGGCACTTTCCTTCATATATGTTACCCTCGCTGTACATATAAATCTTCCGTCTATTGTTTGAATAAATACGCACTTCTTCCTCGCGCGTTTCGCCCTCTGCTTTCACACGGCCATGGTTATCGTGAGCTAACCGTCGCAACGTTTATTTCGCACATTCAACGAATCGAACTCGCTGAAATCTCTTTGAAACTAAGAGGGAGGATCTTCTCGGAACAAACAATGGATTTGGTGAGGTGGAATCTTTCGTGGATAGCCAACGTGAGTCATCGTGTTAGCTTTGTAGCACTGTCGACTCAACTCTTCCTACCACTGAGACAGTCACACAATTTTGACATACGGAAGAGCAGTTTGAGCTCGTAGAATGGATAGTACTAATTTCCTACAGCTCTGGTTGATACACCATCCTCTTCCTGGCACCGTTCAATCCCACCGCCCCCGTTATAGAGATAACTGAAGATACTGAGTATGATTTTAAGGATGACGCTTCTTTCCAGTTTGCGCCTAGTGTCGCAGGAGCTGGCTGTTTTAAGTATTTGCATGAGTGTATAGACCCGAGGCACATATAAGAAACGCGTATCGAGGTGCGCGAATATTCCAGACAATTACGGGTGATACGAAGGAACAAACAACCAAATAGTATCACAAACGTGAAATCTGCCGAAAAGCGGGCGTAATGAGGAACCAAGGGATCTCGGTTTCCAACATTTTGATGCAGACAACGGGAAAAGGGTTAGTTCGCCCGTTCGACAAATTCAGTTTGAAAAGTGCGATGTTACATTAGTTTGCCTTTCACAAGCTCGTGTAGCACTTGGTGTTTCAAATAGTCCAAGGTCGTACCGAGAGATACGTCTAAGTGCGTCTTTCAGGTGGTCCGCCATTACTTGATACAATTAGCGTCGGAAAAGTGTTGAAATGGGTCGATTTTGGCGAAGGAAGGCAGGAACTTCCCAAATTCGGTGAACGATTAGACTGAGTTTAGCGCAAGAGTTCGTCGATTGCTGGAAATTGTCAAAACGTTGATCTCGCAGATTGTTCGGTCAAGATGGAGTTCTGTGTGCCCACCTGTCGCAGAAGATTTCTTCGCACAACGGATGTTATTGTGATTATGAAGAGAAACGAAATTTTTCGTGTCGACTGGAGAATTATGGAGTGACCATATTTACTTCGACCAATAATGCAATTTTTGACAAAGGCTTCGCGATATCATTGGTTGTTTGTTTGTGATGTACATGGATGGTGTACGAACGAAGATGGATAAAGTAGTTTGTTCAGAAAAGAGAGCAAAGCGTAGGGACATCTTTCCACATCAATCAAATCTCAGCAATCTCAAAATAACGCAACAGACCTTGACCAAATCAACACTGGGCCCCGAAAACCGGCTGGTCTTCCAAACGCAAGGTGGCAATATGAGCAGCGGCAACGACCGGTTCGACGGAGGGTTCCACACCTACTTTTCATCCGTAGCAACCTGGTGTTATTCTGCAGACACATTTAGCAAACAAAGTGATCTGGTGTCCTGTCTTACAGTGCCATCCTAAGTTCTTACCGACACCTGGCGTACATGTCTGTCGTCACCAGGGAATACCTCGGTGAATATACCGTAGGGCCAAACATCTCTGGGGCCCCATCGTGAGGAGGAACTATATCGTCTATTTTAGGAATACGCAAAGATTTCAACCACTTAGGTGTAGTCTGCGACTAGGTTGGGTATTCACGCCGCTATCGTCTCCAAAACTCCAAGTCGGCTCTAACAATGTTGGAACTTTTGTCATTGAAATGACGTCCTGCTTGCCCCGCTTCCCCAAAAATTGCGCCAGGGCCATGAGAAAAGAATCCTCAGAGAAGGAGTGGGCCAATTCTGTGAATAGTACGGGGCTTTAAACAGGTAAGTTTGAGCTCGATTCTTCTTATACGTACCTTGAATGAGCCTAACTAATCCACTCCACATTACCTGAATGGGTAACCGTCCGTCGACGCACTCATCGACGGAATTGGCGCCATCGTTTGAGTACACTGTTTAGCATAAACCCTTTTACATTGACAGCACTAACATTATATTCGTTTAACGACCGCCATGCTTTTTAAACTCCCAAACCGTCTCCCGATGCTGGCAAGTACATGGGGGAAACCCATGATGGATACTTGATGAAAGGAACGGTGTAATGACAACATTCATTTATCATTAAATGCTTGAGTTCCGATCTTCATTTGTATCTTCCGTTACGAACCAATGATCGTACGTGGAAACTAGTCTGAAGGAATATGAATGCCGTAAGGCACTGTGAACACTCTAACATATGATTCACGCAGCGTATTTCACTGTCATTCTCTAGTATTAGCGTTTAGGTTTATTGCTTGCATGCCTGCACGTGTAATTTGTACACCTGAACTGTTACTCTCATATTTTACCGCATTGATTTTAATCGCTCATCTTGGTCCGCCTGACTGCGTGACAGTAATACCTCGGCAATTTCACGTAGTACTAAGGTGACGGGGTTAATGTGGGAATATGTGTTCTCCGCTTTTAAAGGATCACTGAATACAATGGTTCGTAGTTTCAATACTCAGCAGGTTGAAACGAGCCAAATTGTTCAAATGAAACGCCTTTTTGTCGGATTTTGGTTCTACATAAGGCACGTAGTTGTGGGAGCAAAACCTTCTGCAGCCTCTTTTTTGTTCCCGATAACTCCAATAGCAACCGTCAGCAGTTGCGAACATTCTCCCCCGGATGTTAGTGAATTTGTGATGGACAAGTCGCTATGCGCTTGGCGCTGACACAATAATAACTTGTGCTGTTTTTCCTAAAGAGCAGTTCGAATGTACTTTTAACAGCCATCGAATTTAGGGAACACGTTAGGATTTGAAAGAAAACCGTATATTTCCAGCAACTTTTTGAAACGTGGTGAGTAGTGAACTCTAGCCTTATCTGCGTCTAGCAGACGCAACCAAGTGAACGGGAAGAATGGATGTGATTTGGGCCGCAGTGCACTCGGCGGCAAAAAAATACGGGCCAAGCCAAAACGGCCTAGAAAATTCGAGTCCGTAAAACAACTCGTAAGAAGGTGCCAGCCGAACGACCCTGATGAATAAAGCAAAAGGGCAGATAGAGAAGGGCAAGTATGGGCTGCGTGAAACTGATTACATGACTTCAAAAACGGCACGGTTCGTGTCAGGTCTCGTATAACAGACGTACAGAGACATGTGTGCAGAATAGTCGGGCAAGAAAGCGCGGCTGCACTCGGGATTCTCATGTAAGTCACATGATCGGTAGTAACTGTAAATCGCGTCGGAAGTTTGGTAAACATTTTCTAAGTTACAGTTGAGAATCTTCACTGTCATCCAATTTGCTTGTATGTCACGACTTCTTGTTTTGGGTTGAGGAATTTGTCTCCATTGTCGTAAGTTGTCGACGAATGTAATGTGATCATCGGCGTTTACTGAGAAACAAGAATAAGGCACAATCAGCCTCGATACAGAATGACAAATGAATTCAGTGACTGGACTCACCGAAAGTGAACAGTGTTCAGGAAACATCCGATAATATTGTGAAGCATTTGCAACGTCCCAAGCGCAGTTGATGGTGCGAAGCTTGAAATGGTTCGTTGTACCCCTATCACTCACCCACGTTACCATCCAGCATTTGGTCTATTGCACGCTCACGGAACCATCGTCATTCCATTCCCGTGAGTCAATTTACACGTGTTACCCGGATGGCTGGAAAATGTAAAATTTGCGCGTATCAGTAAATCCAATATAACGACCTTATATGCATTATACTTAGAATAAGCACATAGAAAATAAACAGCTTCATAATCCATGTGTAAACATTTTTTACGCATGTATGTGCACTTGTCCTACTCTACAAATCCACATAATTATCAAGATTATAAGGATAATAAGCCCTCAGAACATGATTAATGGTGACAGATATTAACGGAATAATGATGACCAAACAAATCCCTAAAGACAACAACGAGAAGAGAATTACCATCTTGAAAAGCTTATATAAACGCGATGACACACTGATTCGTCACTTCCGTTCCGTCCTCTGATTAAAGGCGACATACCAACTGTTGATTTTGTCAAGGTATGATGCGTAATTTTGATATTGCTGAGGTTTGCTTGATGTTGGTAGATGGTCCTACGCTTTGCTCTCCCCCCATGTGAGATACATTACTCATCCTTGTTCTTACACCACTTACTTTGACCGTTTTCCTCACCCCTACTTAGTCCGAGCCCTGTAAACTTCTAACTGCCGAAATAAGACATTTTTCCGTATTTTTTCTTCAGTAACTTATGATTCCCGTCGTTTCTCGATGCATGAACAGTAGTTTTTCTCTGACCAAACCAATGACCATTTGTTTGAGTGAGCTCAACCCGTTTTATCGTCCACCATTGTTGATCGATGCCTGGTTGTCAATTTGTTGTGCGGGCACTTTCTTTCTCCGAGTTCTGAGGATTTTCACATTTGAGACGAGAGACAATTTTCTTGTACATTGATTCAATTAGTACCGTATTAAGTCCAGTTATTACGAGAGCCTTCTCGCTGACCGTTCTGAGGATAGATGATCTCTGCCGTTGAATATTGAGAGGCATTTACTGGATCAACAGATTACGCGTAACTCGGTGTGAACTTGAATCGTTAGCGAGCGTTTCAATAACCTGAGAATTGACTTTTCAATTTGCGAGTTTCTCAGTCAACCGGAACCTTAGTCTCTAGCATGAGTGGTGCACTCACACAGCTCGCGCCCACTTCTGGCAGATGGGGGACGAAAAACAACTGATGTTGCTTGGAAGGGCACGGTTGAGCAGGTTACTAATTGTAGGCAGCAGGGAAATTCGGAACTGGCACGTTGTGGTCGGCCTAATAGGGCCGTATCATTGTTCACCTCCATCGTAGGCAATCTTCACAGGAATCCGAGATTTCCAGCGTCTTCTTGTAGTGCACGCCCTCGTTGCCCAATGAAGATGATAGATGGTTAAGTCCCGGTAACTAGAATGTACAGTGTTCATAAGCTGAAATCGATAACCTCACCAGGCTTCTGCTTCCATCAGGTCCGACAAGATAATGCTTTCTTTATCTTTCCGAAAGAAGACGTCTCGTTGACGGTCTGCTGTGCGTCAAGCCATCTAAAAGCAACTTGGTAAGAAAGTGCGGCAACAATACGGCGAACGTCCACATAATCTGCGAGTTGCAGTGGCCTCCCCAAAATCTCAACCGCGTCTGCTCTGGGGGCTTGGCTTCGTCGGGGCAGGCAGAGTCGCAACTGGAACAGAATCTGTACCAAGGCTAGGTAATGTACCGGCCAAAGAGAGAGTTGCCGCTCGCGAATCAGTTTCCTTATCGGATACATCTATGAACGCTGGCTTCAGTCTATCGATAGAGATCACCCCGCGTTTACTGTTGCATTCCAACACGAAAGTCCAAGCAGAGTGTGTGAGTTCGCTCAACGGTCCGGTATACCTCGGGTGCGAATGTCGTCGAGGAGTAACCGCACGAGTCAAAACATGAGAGCAAGTTGACAGACGAGGATGTACGTACGTTGGCGTCGTCTGTTCACTCGGTGGAAGTGGTCGGAGTCGCCTGATGTGTTGAACTAGCCGTTCGCCGTCATCCGCAAAGTTGATAGGTTCTGTTGTGCGTGGGGCAACCAACTCACCGGGTAAACGTAAGGAGCACACATAGACTAACTGGGCAGGGGTGGTATGCAGGTCTGCCTTCAAGTATGCAGGTCTGCCTTCAGCGTGTTACGGATACCTAACAAGGCTAGTGGTAAAACCTCGTAGCATGAGGGGTTGTTGCTAGTGGATGGCGAACTTTTCAACTGGCGATGAAAACGCTCAACCAACCCGTTGGCTGCTGGGCGGTAAGCTTTTGTGCGAATTCTACCACAGCCTAGTGCACTGAGGACTGAAGTGAGGGCCAAGTCAAATGTGCCCTGCAATCAGTGGTCACTACAGCAGAGCAACCAAACTGGGCGACCCAACATTCCAAGAATGCCCGTGAGACGGTTTCCGACGAGCAATTCGGAGTTGCTATAGCCTCTGGCCGACGTGTAAACTTGTCTACGCATGTCAGGATGTAAGTGTACCCATCCGAGGTTGGCAGGGGTACGACCACGTCGACATGCGCATGATAGAAACGCTCATCGTGGACTGTAAAACTTCCCACTTGGGTAAGCGTGTGACGATGGATTTTAGACCGCTGACAGTGTATGCATGGCCCCTGTGCGGACGTCGCGAATGATGTTGCGCCAGACGAAGCGCTGTGTGACCATTTTGACTGCTGAAAGTATGCCAGGGTGAGACATATTGTGCAACGTGTAAAAAATTCGGCGACGAAAGGCCAATGGAAAAACCGGACGAGGAGTGCCTTGTGAAGTGTCACGAATAATCATTCCTCCGGATTGATTCATGGGAACGCTTCCTAACTTAAGGGAACTGGACCGGCAAAGTTGTTTCATCTCCGGATTTTTATCATGTGCGGCTGCGATCGCCGCCAGATCGACCGAGTTTTCCATCGTCCTCAGTGTAGCATTAATGCGTGAGAGAGCATCGGCGGCTGGGCTCGCAATACCTGAAATATGACGAACATCGGTCGTGAACTGAGCGATATAATCCAGGTGCCTGGTCTCTCTGGGGGAATACCTGTCGGTTGTCGAGCGTAAAGCGTATGTTACCGGCTTATGGTCTGTGGAGACGATAAAGACTCTACCTTCAAGAACATGTCGAAGATGGCGAATGCCGAAATATAGCGTTAACAGTTCTTCCCCGACAGCACTATACCGTGACTCATTTGGTTATAATCGTTTAGAGAAAAAGGCTATTAGGCACCAGTGTGCACCAAATTGCTGCTGCAGAACCGCCCCCACAATCACGCCTGATGTATTCACGCTCGGTGCCAAGGGAGCAGACGGACGATGATGTAGCACGGATGCTTGATTGGCGATAGATCTTTTTAAATTAATGAAGGCCATTTTTGCGGCCGCTGGAAATAAGAATGAGCGTTGCATTGGACGGGCACAGTTAGGGATGAGAAGGCGGTAAAAAATCACTAAACCATCGAAACGGCGAAGTTGTTTGAACGATGTGGGCTCCGGGTAGTCCACTATTGCCTGTACCTTGTCGGAGAGAGATTCGATCCCGCTCGTGGATATATTGTGACTTGGGAAGGCTACGCGAGCGCCGAAAACGGGCATTTAGCTAGGTGCATGGTCACCTCATGATGCAACAAATGGGCGAATATTGAGCGCAAGTGCTCTCAGTGTTCCTCCTGTGATCAGCTAGCCACCAAAATGTCGTCTAAGTACGGATGAACACCATCCAACCCGCGACACACGTCGTGAATAAAACGTTGGAATGTCTGGGCGGCATTACTTAGACCAAACGGCATGCGTGATAATTCGAAAACTCCGAACGGTGTTATGACTGCTGTCTTTGGGACGTCTTCGGGGGTTAGTGGAATCTGGTTATAAGTGCGCACCAGGTCGATTCTTGTGAATATCTGTCTCTCCGATAGGTTTGCCGTCAAGTCCTGAGTGTGACGAATCAAATACCTTTCGGGAGCGGTTGCGTTGTTCAACGCTCGATAGTCACCGCACAGGCGCCAGTCGTTGTCAGTCTTTTTAGGCACCATGTGCAATGGCGGAGCCCACAGACTATTGGACGGACGGATAAAGCCGATTTGGTGCATAGGTTCAAATTCGGCCAGGGCAATTTTGAGTTCATCAAGAGCTAAGCGGCGTGAAAATGTGATGCGCAACGTCGGTTGTAACACCCAGTATTTCGTTAGTGAGGCGGAACAGTTGAGGGAATTCGGATAAAAGTTTCCCGTAAGTTTCGTAAGCTACGGGATTGGCTAGCATAAGCCTGATCACAGCCGCGTGCGATAGCTTGCCCCGAACACTGAGTTTCGTCGAGTTATCGATCAGACGCGATCGACGTGCGGCGACCAGCAAATCAAAATTTCGGAGGAGGCCAATGCGCACGATAGGGGAGGGTATATCAGCTACAAGGGAAACCCAGCGGAAATTGCGTCTAAGACTAAAGTTCACAAGTCGTCAATGGGTGCACTAAACATTTCAGCGTGTGTAAGATCTGGAAATGTACAAGTTACAGACTCTGAGTCATCATCTCGGCGACCGTCATAACAGCTACAATCACGTGGTAATCATGACACTCGTGTGGCACTTGAGTGTGGTTATGTGATGACCGATGCTTACATGCGTTCGCTCTCCAGTTCGTTCCTCTGATGCAACTAACAAAACTGGTGAGATGTGACTATCACCCTGATACAGAGGCTCCTTGTCCGGAGTAACGGAACCATCGAAAGCCGTCGTCTTCTGCAAGTGAAAGTAGAGTCCTACCATTGGAGCGGCATGAGGCCATCCTGTGATCCATATTGAAGAAGGGGTACAGAACGGTGCCTGTCACTTATGGCTTTGTAAGCTTGATATATATCGCGGCGAGACTCCTCGCGAAGCCAATAAAGGAACAGACTGAAAGTCACCTGACCAAAATGATCTTAAACGTGGGCATTCTTGCCCCACAAATCTTATTATGAAGGAGTGCTGAGCGGGGACAGTTGATCAGAGACATGTAATCGATATGGTTTTTGTTAACTTTGGCGAAGCCCCGGACAAGTTGAGTCATTAGATACTTTGCATGACGCTACACTCCTTTTGTTTAAGCGGGACAATGTTATGGTGGATATCTGCGCTCATGCGAAGCAGAGAGCAGTGTGTGTGTACAAACGAGTTTTTCCCTGATATGTTGTGATGAGTGAGGCGTCACAGGGTTATGTTTCAGAACTTCATCCCTCGTCTTATACCAGCGAGCTTCCAGCCCACTTAAGGGTACCCTTATGGATGTTTGCTAATAACCTTAAAATGTGCAGATCGTTAATTAATCAAAAGGTTTGGAGACCCTGCAGAGGACTCCGAACCGGCTATAGATGGGATCAGTAGAGAGGGTGCTGCTGATAAATAGTGAAAAATGTACATTATTACGCACTGGTTCTGCTACTGTTGTTACGCTCACGTACGCATCAGAACAAATGCGGCGGCCTATTGTGAGTCAGCAGATGTACATTGGTTCCCTTACCTTCAGCCATTTTAAGGCCATCTGCCAACGAAACCAAGCTACCAACGAAAACATCCGCGCCGTATGGTTGGTTCGTTGGGCCTTCGGTATACCGGCGGGGGATAGGTTCGGTAGGTTGTCTGCGGCAGTTGAGAAACCTCACCTCGAATATTGGGTCCAGGCGAACTCCCGTGTTTAATGCGTGGCAAGATGGCACTGGAGAAGGTTATGCTGTTGGATAATCTTCTGTGCTGGGTTTAAAAGGCCCGCCTTACTAACAAAAACTTGACAGTGGGGATGTATTCGCCGTTTTATTGTCGATTATGAGATGATTTGATCTCCAATTACTGTATATTGGCCCGGCGTACCGATCCTGAACTCTGTGGACTTTCCACGCTGGCGCGGCCAAAACTTAACCTAGGTACCCTCTAAAGTTAAACGAACCTCAGCTCGACAACGTGGGATTTGAATATCGTCTGTCTTGGCAAATCATAAATAACTGGAATACATTTCCAGAAGGAGGTTACGAACACAAGCTTGATGTGCCTCGGTTGCGGTTTGCTTCCTTCCATATATTTAGTAGCCGTTTTCTCTTGCCTCGTGACATATATACTGCTCACCAGCTGTTCCCCTCGTGTCTTCAAAAACTGCCTAGATCAATAACTTCTGATTCATACAGCCGCATACACTGTCCCCTTCATATTAGTTTGCTTACTTTTCATCAAGTGACTGGCACGGCGGAGACTGCTGTCAGTCGTGTAGGCATTGCCGGTCGACTGTTAGCTAGACCCAATTTACCCGGGTATGTCTGATTTCTTGCTCAGATATCAACACCCGTAATCCGTTGAAACAAACACGGGAGATACTCTCAGATTTCTGGTCCCACCAGGGTCTGAATCTCTATCTGGACCCAAGGAAAATCACTCACTATTTGAGATTGAAGGTAATTTGTTTCTTTTGTTTTGTTATTCCATTCCGTAAATATTTCGCATTAGGTTGTTAAAGCGTGTGAGCATCTCACAAAAGATCCAAGTCAGAACTTATCTCTTCACGTAAAGCTTCTACTGGTCAACCGATCATCAATTGGGCCATCGAAGCCGGACTAGCGTCTTGCCGCTTATGTGCACCGGGTCTCCTATCCTTGTTTTAACAAGCGGTGTGGCCCAAATGGCGATGTTCGAGATACATTGTGACATATGCTGTGGGTGATGTCATCAGTTGTGTGCATGCATAATCACGGAGCTCTATGAACTACACGGTAAATATCCTGACCTGTGCGGAATCTGCGTGGAATTCGAAGCCAGAATAAAAGGTTGCTTAGTCCTCCAGACAGTTTGGAGTCTACGAATGATGTTTCAAGTGGTTCGAACCTCAACACTCATTCCCCAAGTCAGACCACCAATCGAGTTCAAAGTGTGGCTGCTGCAAAAACAGCGACCAAACCGTAAGAAGCCTCCGGAAGAGACGAGAACAATTCGTCGACCCTCTGCAGGAAACCAGCACGTCCCACACTGGGAGGTGGCTCAATTTTGTGCTCAACGCCACCAGGGTGGTGCGATCTAAATACCACACTTCAGTTTTCCTAAAAATTCAAAAGGGTAATAAGGCTGCTCAGGCACTGCAAAGGTGAACTATTAGTAAAGCTACACGACCAAGAAAACCGGTAGTTTCGACACCAAGTGGGCGAAAGCAGGGGGTTGCTGAACGTTTACAAGTTATTGTTTATACTGAAGTCTCCATAGTCCAACAAATTTAGATTCACGTCTCACACGGGTTGTTCAACACGTGGCACATCTAAGTAACGTTACGATCATTCTACAAAAACACGATGCAGTTGGACAGATACAAAGTCCCTAAAATACCACCCTGAAAAGGGATGAAGATATAGCCAACCACGTCCCCGAAACGGATTTTAAACATAAAAGACCCCCAGAAGGACAATTTATTTAAAGTGTTCTGGGAAACGCTGAAATACCTGCAGCAAACGCCGCCGATCACATACTCGTTAAATGGAATCTACCTAACGCATTAAGAAACCATCCTAGACCGCTGTTAGTCGAATTTAGGGAGTGTAAGATCTTAGAGCTGACACGATAAGGCACAGGGCGCTAGGCGTGAATATTCCAGAAGACAGCTGCGCATTACAGATCAGACACGCGTGGAAATGTCATTCGCACCAAAAACCCACAATGCGCAATTTGGCACAAACCGGGATCAGGAAAGAAATCACAGCCTCCACGGAACAAGACGACGATGCAGAAGTCTAGATAAGCCCATCGCTATGTTGAAAAACGGTTTGCACCAGTATGGTTCATACCATCAGGTCTCAACAAGCTGACTTATTCAGCGCAGGTTTCCTTCAAAGAAATGGATGCGACCAGGCTGTGAAGTAGTCAGAAGGCCGGTTTGCTGGAACTAAAAAGCATGCTGGCAAACACATACATCCTGCTCAATAAAAAGGATGAGCTGCATACATTGAGTTACTTTGCAGACATTTGCTTGCTCATCGGAACAAGACTCAGGGAAGAGTTAGATTTAGGTGGTTGGGCGCGTGGGTTCAACCGTTATTGCGTTGACCGTAGCATCGCCGCCTGAAGCGTTCGTCATTCACTGATCAGGAGTTCTATAAGACAATCACCCGTGGACCGTAACTGAAATCGCATGGGTATCCAAATCGTTGCCGTTCATTCATTTCAAACCCCACTGGTAGGGCATCAGTTATAGATGGAGCATTGCTGAATTCATTCCAGTCGATTTGCGAATCAGACTACGGCCCCCACGTTCTGGGTGATTGCATGATGAATTATCTCCCATCCAAGTCTCTTCTCTTAATGAAGCAGGAACAGAAGATGCCAATTTTTATCGAAGAGACCAAAAAATCGATGACGGAAGCTAATAGAGTGACCTGGAACCCATCAGTCCCAAGAGGAAGTCGATGTTTTGTGAGTAGATAACGGTGCCAACCTCCGGGCGTCTACAAGTAGGAACGCTCCTCAGAAACTAGTCGGAGAAAGGAATCTGAAACTGTGGGTTTGCTCCAGGGTCAGGAGAGCGGTCAAACGTAAGCATATGGCATGAAAGGTATATTTTCGTCGGAAGGGGTTTAAAATTTCTATGATATAAAAAGAGCTCAAAACGGACCAATCAGGCTAGCAGAGACTGCTCGTTTGGTGTGGCAGCCAAACCTAGCGCGTGATATTAAACAGAACCTCAGGACGTTCTGCGGTTATGTCCAGTCCGGGTCCTCTCAAAGAAAATAAACTGGGTGTTGATCCCGGACGTCCAGTGGTTGTTCGAGCAACGCTTAGTCTTTTCGCAACGTCTATCGATGTGCTGGATCCACGATAGTCGCGTCTGCAAGTGACGAGCGTGTATAAATTCTGAGCTCGTCGAGCAACTGATTCGGATCCAAAAAGGAAGACGGTCGTACTGTCGAGTCTGTTATCAATAATGTGCCGATGTTCAGAAACAATATGATAAACCGAACTATGGAAGACAACAACAGACCTCAATATTAAATCTGCCAAATATACAAGTTCCGAAACTGACGGTTCGCGTAAATATGATCAGATGCAACAGTCACGTAGTGGCGAAGCAGTCAAGCGAAAGCGAAACCGGGGTGAATATAAACAAAGGTCCGGCAAGGGAAAGTAAGGAAGAACTATTATGTGGGTGCAAGTTTCTACAAGCAAACGGTACCAAGATTTAACAATACGTCAAGACCAAGACTCACGGGAGAAACGGTTTGTCACGCGCGTAACATGAGTGGTAGTGTCAAACTGTAAGAAAGGCTCGTGATGGGTAAAAATAATTCCAACGTGAAGAATCGAACCAATGAGAAGGAAATGAATGGGCATGGAACGTGGTCATCAATGTTTTAATAATACATAACAGTCATCAAACACTCACGCAAGCAGCTACCTCAACACTGGGACCACACTTTCTTGTAATGGAAAGGTTACATCGACTGACAAGTGCATAGTGAGCGCGTTTATGACACACGTTCAATGTGTTTAGTGGTCGGATGATAAAGTGCGTTAGCCTCGCTCCAAAACCTTGGACCCGGGAAATCAAGCCCCACGAAGTTGGGCGAGCGATATTCCTGCCAAACAGCACAAAGTCCACAAGACCGGACCACATCCACCTGGCCAGCCTAAGAACTCTAGCCAAATTTCTGACATTGCCTTTCGTCCAAATGTCCAACCCCGAATTGAAAACAGGAGTAATTGTGGGGGATTGTAAAGGAGCTGCTATAATTCCCATCTTCAAAGAGGGTAATCGATCAGCTGTCGGAAACTACCGACCAATGAGCTTGATTAGTGTCGTCGACGAAATTTTTGAGCACACGTTAGGAAAGAGGATCTGCAGATTCTTCTTTCCAAGAAGATTTTCGACAACATCACAACGCAGCTTTTTAAGGGATGGGTCTTGTCTTGCCAATCGGATGACATTTTTGGACACTGTCACAGAGAATCTGGATAGAGTGGAAGTGGTTGGCGTGTGCTATCTAGATTTCCAAGAAGCCTTCAAGTTCGTTAACCACAGGCCACTGGGTTGCAAGCTACGAGAAATTTGAACATTCCTTACGATCTGTAGGTGGATTCAGATGTTTCTACCTGGGAAGTCGTGTAGATTGATTGCAAGAAGAGTACTGCCAGAACGAGGTTCTCCGTTAAGTGGAGTACCTCAAGGAGCACTTTCCGCCTTTCTAATCTTCTGAGTTTACTCGAGTGACTTGGTCAGAAATCTAGTCAGCTCAGACGTCTCGCATGCAGATAACACAAATTTGGTTGCTTTCCAGGAAGACATTCCGAAAATCCGCTTGTGGACGTTGAAGTGCGATTTATTGCTGCCTGTCTTAAAAAGCCTTTTCCTCGCTAACGCTCTCCTAACGTTGAAACGATCACCTTCATACTTGGGTATTGACTGAAGTATGGTTTCAATCATGCTTTTGAGGGCAACCTGCACCTGTCTTTTCCTTTTACCGCTACCCGTAGACTACCACTGCTCGCGTTCATATCAACAGAAAACGTAGTCTGGTCAATCTCCGGATCATGCCAGTTGTGTACCAGGACGTCAACAAGTGCGTGCTCTTATCAAGTCCTGGGTTTGCGACTGAATATTGAAATTAACCCGCGGTGTTTTGACCACGTGAAGGTCGTTGGCGGGACTATCAAAAACACGTGATTGGTATGGATGATTTCGTTTTAAACATCGACACTGGTATCGACAAAAAACGAAGGCCACAACAAACATCAAAGGACGTTTCAACTAAAGAATATGGAGCTAAAGATATGCTCAGTCATCACCGAGTTCCGGATAGGGTGTGCAAATTGGCACTACCACCTAAACCGTTGAAAGCAGTTAAGAAGGGTGTCAAATGCAGAGTTTCGCGCAAAAATGGCCCACTTGTAAACGATGCTGAAATATCCCGAACACCATCAAATCCTCTACAGTTCGCGTACGGCACTGTTAAACATGAAGAGCCTGCTCCCGCAAAAAATGGAAGTATGAAAACTGAGGATGCACCAGATGTATCAAGTCACATGGGGTGAGCTTGCGTGTGCACCCTCTGTAATAATTTTTACTCCGTTCTTGAACTCATCTTCATGGTTAAACCCACGTTCTCAACTTTTTGAGGACCTAGTGAACCACGTGGTTCACTGGTTTCATGCGTGAGAGTGTCACAATTATGTGGTTGCCCTACTCCCAGGTGCTCTTGTATTGTTCTGTAGTTGTATGCAATGTAAATCTCCGACACTGCCAATTTTGAAGAAGCATCGATTTGCTTCTTCTCTTATTGATATGAATTGGTAATTGTCTTCATTCACTTGAGAAAAATCGTCGTTTGCCCACTCCTAACCTTGTCATCGCCAATGGGGATCGAGCTCTGGTGACGTTTTATAAAACCAAGGATTGATATCATAAGCCTCATTCCCCAGACTCTAGTAGATCGGTCCAACTGCTTGGCGGCGTAGGATTTTTGCACATGGTCCTAAATTGTTCTTAGTGGAAAACATAAGACGGTGTATATGTGTCCACATGGACCATTTACACTAATCAGGGAAGCTGAACTCTGTGTGCCACACACTATGTGAAAACCCGAACGTATGATCTCACCGACGCATGGAAAACTTCGCCCTATAGTGCACCATGTACACCAATCAGAAACGGAGAATGTCGCCGATGGCACACCGAGGTAGACAAGTTTGGCTGCCACGCACAAGGAAACTAACCAACGACGTACGAGGCGAAAATTATTAGGGCAATGAAGAAAATGCAAATCGATTTGTATTTCCTTCATTGTCCTAGTAATATTCGTATGATCGTGCAAATATTGGTAATCGACTAGTAAAGTGAGTAGGAAGGAATTGGAACATAAACTGAATATTCAGTCTGTGTTCCAATTCCTTCCTACTCACTTTACTAGTCGATTACCAATTGGTATATTTATATAAGTAAACTTGCGAGTTCGATTACGTCTGTGCGGTTTCTGGTTCCAAATGGTGAAAACATTGGTAATCGACTAGTCCATGTTTCGGTTCACGTCAAAATAAGCTGAGCATCTTGTTTGAGCGCTGGCCCTCTCTCAAACACCGGTGGATGTGCGCAATGCATGTGTCCTACGTACGCTTGCATACACCCGTCTCTTATGATCACCGAAAGCGGATACGGTGGATGGGATGCTGTACAAAGACCCCGATCGAACTCCGAAACGTAGAACCTCCGCACCAAGTGCATTGAAATTTTGGAATCGTCACAGAGACACGACATTTCCAAAATGTTCCTGAAATAGAACTGATATAATCATAATCACCATCATAACAGCCATGAGCCTGACCAAAGGTACTGTGACTCGGGCCGCCGCTCACCTCAACATTGACGTAGAATATTCGGGAAGGAAACATTACTACGAAGGTCAAAAAATCTTGGAGAATATTAAGCGGAAGAACTAGAAATGGTATGGATACAGGTACGCCATCGACTGCGACACATCGCCATCTCGGACAGCGGTTTGAGTGATCACGAGGACCCCAGCCAGGAAGGCGATGCCTGTCCACTTTGCTCAGTGGAGCAGTCAAGGTCTTCATATTTCGTGACCACAGTGTTGCTTGAACACCACGCGGTTTTACCCAACTGTTGGTGACCTCGGTATATAATGCCGGTACGGTAAACGCTCAGCTGGCATACGGAGCACGTGACCCAACCATCGCAAGCTGTG
>QNGE01002166.1:0-21412 GCA_008508345.1 Paragonimus westermani
CGGATTTTCACATGATTGTAGTTCAAAAACTCGATACAATATCAACGATAAATTAACGGACTCATCAACTGGACGTTGCGAATAATAGACAAACAATCGTTGAAGAAAAACAATCACCAGGAAAAGTTAAATTCTAACAACCGTTCCACAGATTACCTTTGAATGGGAAGAAGCCACCAGTTGCTTTCGGAGGGATACGGCTCGTGGTGGGTAATTGTCAGCTGCTACAATTTGTTATTGGGAAGTTCTCATGTTGCAACTTTCCGATTATATACAGAGATTGCTTTTTATTGCAATCTGACATACACTGTGCAACGAATAGTTCCGATGAGAATAACCAAGAGAGTGAAAAGACAACGCCGGATAGGTAGGCTTTAATCAACCAGAAAACGTGGCCTGCGGTCAGCAATGTGACGAACGGAAGGGTCGATTAGAACAACGATATATGTGAGGGACTCAGCTGGCTAGGGAAGAGGAGGATACGGTGTAGGAACAAAATATGACACACTGCGGGGGCTAGCAGTCTCGACCGATTCCGAAATAGGAATTATTTCGAAACACCGCGCGTCCGCATTAGTTGCGCAGGGGATTATTAGCGACAGTTTAGCAGGTAGCTCGCGGACCACGGAGGGTGCTGAAATAGTAGTCCTGCGAGAACACGCAAACAGTGTCGCACACACCTCGTAACATCCAAATAGCGAAATAGCTTGGTAGTGGTTTGAAGTGGTGGACGTCGTGCCAACGCTCAGTTGTCCGGATTATCATTCCAAACCGCTCTGATTCCTGCTCTACCACCGTCTACACCATACACTAACTGCCTTCGCCGGTATCAACAAACGCAATGTGAAAATTGCTGGACAATGTTGGGCACTATATGGTTAATGAAGTAAGAAAGGCTTAGAACTAACAGAACCGTTCAGTCGTTCGCCAACGCTCCAGGTTCACGCGGAGTGAAACGTAATTTCGCGATCTACCAGTGCATTTCTCGACGGCAAGGAAAATATAATGTTCCGTCAGGATGATTGGAGGAAAGACGTTCATGAAAATGGAATTTAAAATGCTATAGATTGAATGAGTATGCGGAGGAATCTTCAGCCCACAGTTTCGAAAACCCTCAGAAATTGAACAAAAATATATCTGCACAACGAAATGAACAACTAGGTATTGTTCAGTAATGGTAGACAAGGAAACAGAATTGACCTCACTCAAACAAACGGTCATCTGTTAGAATGGATCAAAACGGTTATCTAAGGTCGTGGAATGGTAGGAATTACGAGTTTTCCGAAAGGAGGTCAAACAAAGATGTATCATTCTGGCACTCCGAATTTCACATGGCTTACGCTGAAAAAAGAAAGAACGGTAACGGTAGATAGAAATTAAGGCGATCAATGCAGTTTTTCTGCAAGAGATATCGAACCATAGACCCACTTTTAAACAACGATCAGGTCGCAGACGTTAGTGTCACTCCATACTGCTGATGGGTCTGCGATTATATTCCAACACTGCACTCTGACCTGCAGATGGTACGGTCATTGAAACTTCTCACTACTGAATGTCTGGTGTAAAACTTAGTCTTTGCACTAACTTCCGCTGGGTTTCCCAGGGCCTGCTATTCCTTCCACCAACGCCAATATCAATTTCCCGACACGCTTCATTTCGCTACTTGACTCTGATCGGCCGAGTATTACTGACGCTACAACGAAATTCAAAGTGTGTGGTCATCTATCGCACACGGCTGTGATCAGTCCAGTTCTATACGACCTCCTATTTTGTGAACATCGTGGAATGTTCCTTTCAGAATTCTTACAGTTTATTCAACAAAATAACGACCCACCGACAGCAACAACCCTCATCACGTACCACATTGTTGCGCTGGGGTCGCCACTTGGTGGCCGACTATATCACCTGGCTCCCCGTAGGCTGAAAGTCTCCCGATCAAGTCTGAACATAAGATTAACCTCGGCAGTCTCTATCCGCTCAGTAATTCAGGGGCGTCACCGTTGCGTATGGCACCCAGGAACGCAGATAACGACAGGAGTCCGTGTGTTAAATACCGGGAACAAAACAACACATTCTGCCGGAAGTATTCAAGTCTGCATACAAAGGACTTTACAATGAACCTAACGGAAAGTAAATATTCCTTGAACTCGACCGGGCACGTGTTCGTAGCCACATTTCGGCAGCCTCAGAGGACCCCCGAAGAAAGCAGTCCTTACACCAGTCGAATATTTTGAGCTCTTACGCAAGCCGTTTGTTCGCAACAACGCTATTCAAACTTTCAAACATTTTACTCAAGATATCTGGAGCCGACTAGACGTTATTTACCCGTATCTTGATATCTAGTTGATCGGCTGGTCACAGGGAGAACACTGCACGCATCTGCCTCCATTGTTTGCCCGTTTGTCGCGAGATGATGTAACAGCCAATTTAATTAACTGCTCGTTTGGTATGCCTGTCGTAACAGTCGTAAGCCGCAGGGTATATAGAAGCGGGATCGGACATTCTTCCAATGAAGTGCAATCAATAACAGATTGCCCAGAACCCACTTCGTTCCGGCATCTTCGTCGGTTTCGCGGTTAAATTTATTTTCACACCGTTTCATCCCCACTCCTGCTCACCTGATGCAGCTGTTAATTAGCGTGCCTAAGAGGCAGATAAACTCATGTCTATTAACAGATCCTGTAAAAACGCCTTTTGTTGGGTCAACAAAAGCTATCGCCAGAGTAACATCGCTCCCACGTCATCATTCGCTCTCGTACTTAGCATTGACGGCGGGCGCATCGGGCATAGCACACGAAGTGATCATGCAGCCAGTGCCCGACAGCCTTTTAACCTGGGGGTTTACGACCAGCCAAATCACGAGGTAGTGCTTTTGGAAGAAAAACCCTAGCCATATATACCCCGGTGTCCACCATTTCTGACACCCGCGAGGGGACAGGGTCTATCGATTTCTAGGATAGTGGACACTGGAATATCGACATGCGCTTTTCCAGAGCGGCTCAATACCTGGGTTATATCGCTCAGCTCACGATCGATGTCAACCATACCCCAAGTATCTCGAACCCGGTCGCCGAGGCCCCCTTACGCAACGATCTTACGATGAGCACGACGGAGAGCTCCGCCAAACTCTCGACGGCCACGGCAGCAAAGGTCGATGATCCAGGGCCAGGACACCCCTGCCGATCAAGCTTTCTTAAACTTGACTTTCGCAATTTTCCGTCCTCCCACACTTGAGGCGACTCGTTTTAACACCTTTCCAACGCTAGTAAATGCAATTGGACGTATTCCCCGGAGTGACCTTGTAAAAGGCAAATCGATGTAATATCACATTCTCTGGACTGAATCAATATGGCCAGCAAACTTTCTATTTTACTGCAGGTTGCGTCACAGTTTGTTAAACCGCAATCATTTTCTTCCTGATCACGCTCTTTTAGCAGCAGATTTCACTTGTGCAGTACCATTTAGTTATTCGTTGTTTTGTACTGCCTCTAATTATCTGCAATGGTTGCGCGCGACCAGACGTGTTTCCCACACATGCGCTGGGAAATATACATTATCGTCACTGTTGTCAAAACGCGCTCATACTCACTCGTCCAAAGCACGCCTTACAAATTGTCCAGTTCTCTCAGTTTGCTTTTCTCTGCCAGATTCTTAAAACGTTGCACATCTGCACCATGCATACGTTCCTGAGTTAAGACGCTCATCCGGCGTTTATCTTTGGGTATTGCCAACCGCGACATACTCACATGCTCCATAGTACGCATCCATCGTGAATGGTCTTAAAAGTCATCGCTATAAACTTGCCCCATTGGACAGTTTCTCGGCCAATGACAAAAGTTTTCGTGTGCACGTTGACCCAGTTGGATCAATTCCAACTTCCACTGAGTTTAAGTATATCTGAACAAAGGAAGACAAACATGGACGTAAGCCAGAATCCATAACAACCTTGAAATTTGTCAAGAAAATATTGTACGGTCATTTCGGGAATGCCAGTCTCTGCAGTCTAGTTGTCTTGGTACAGTGACCGTTGACCATGGGACACATTTAGAATTAACTTTCGCATCACTTTTGAACACAGTAGGATGTGGCCAGACTTGCACCAATGCATATCAGCCGGTAGCTACCTGACTGGTTGAAGGCATTACTTAAATGCTAACCAAGGAATGAAGTTTACACCAGGTTGCCCGTAATCTGTTGGTCCAGTAAACGCCTTTCTCAATATCCAACGGCGGAGGAGACAATCTGTCTTTGAAACGGTTAATGAAAAGACGCTCGTGAAAACTGGATTTAGTACGGTACAAAGTGAGCCAGTGTACAAGAAGATCGGATCTCTTGCCTCGAATAGGAAGATCCTCATGTACTGGAAGCTAACCTAACGTGATAGCCAAACAACGCACGTAGTAACATAGTCCAACTTCAGCATCTTGATGCCGGCCGGTCCATGGTAAAACCAAAGTTAAATTTCGTGGCAACCACATGAGCGCGTCAAACCTCGAGGTTTCCCCTTAACGATCGAGCGCTTAACTGGTGTGAGGGAGATCGAGGTGACCCTGGAAGCAGTCGCATGCCACAGGCCACCCCACGCCAAGAGCTGGCTGCTATTCACAACTGTGGAGTTCAAGGTTCCGAGTATAAACCAACACAGCTGCAGCACCACGCCAAATGTATCTACTGCAGCACTAGCCTTGGATATTGACACAAATGGCACTAGGCGGTCATCCACATGGAAGTTTTCTTCCACTACGGTCGCAGGCATTGGTAGAAGTTCCTGCTGATCATCCACAGCTACTTTTGTGATGCGAAACTAGTGAAAAATGGCGGCGATGTTGGTCCCTAGGGCTGAACATTCAGCTCGTAATTATCCGACAGTCCTCCAAATGATTCAGAGTCCCACTGAAGAAAACTTACTGCGCCTCGGTCACTACTTGGCAATCTCTTTTAGGGACATATATTCAATGTCAGAGGAGATTGCCAGTGGATATTTGCGAAGCCGCATGGGCGCTCCAAACAAACCGTTATTTAGGCCCGTACTATGAAGTATGGTTTTGTTGGGAGATACACTCTTGTGTTCAGTGGCACATTCAAAGACTGTACGTGCCTTACCGGGCTTAGTCAGATTATGCAAGGGATGTTGTGGCAAGTGCCGTCTCCTTTTTATGGTTGCAACTGTCTTGATTATGTAGCCTTTCTTGATATGCTCCAGTATCACGGCCGAGTAGCCAGCGATTGGCTCTGGAACTCGGATCGGCCTCTGCTTCAATACGGGAAGGCGTATCTCAGCCATCTTCTTATCGTTATACGATACTCAACTGTCTTGTCCCCACAACAAGCCTATCTTATAGTGACCGTCCTTGAGCAGTACACCGTCTTTAGTCATACTTGATGCTTGTCTACCCTCAGCAGGAAAACTTTATACTCTGGAGTGCTTCCGTTGATGAAATCGAACCCACATATCCTTCGAATCAAATCATCTAACGAGACCAGGGGTGCTCCGTTGGGGCTAACACAACGGCCATTGCAACGTATGGCACGATATGGACCTCGTAAACTCCAGCCGAAAGTGGTCCTACACGCAGAGGGCTCATTGGTACTGCCCAGTCTCTGTTGCAGTTCCCGGTGTGCTTCAGGGATGTAGCATCTCATTAGACTCCTTAAGCAAGCATCATTTGAACTCTTGGGAGAAATACCCTTCATGTGAGTCCACTTGTTCACCTCTGAATAGTGGACGACGTTAGCGTGCATCAGCAACAGCTGTTTCACAGAATAAACTGAATTATTTGTAATAAAATGTTCCCAAACCAAGGATTTCAAATCAAATGTTGCCCTATTGCATGGGTGTTGCACAAGTCCGGTATAGAGTACACCACCTGATAAGTTTGTCCCTGCGAGCCAGTCGTTTTTGCAATAGATTCATCGAGCAACGTGGTGTCGGACCCATTATCCAAAAGGGCCCACGTCGTCACCGATGCTTCTGGGTCAAACAACTCCATAGGGAAGAATCCTAGATGTGCGCAGTCCAGATTTGACATACTACCACACAAGCATGATTTTGCCTTCTCCTCTTGACGTAGTTCAAGATTGTCCTTACGAACCGATGCATGTTGACGTCGGCCATAACCAGGTACCGCACCTCCTATCTGTAGTCTACAAGATCTTGCTACGTGGTTTGCCCTCAAGCAAATATGACGGCGTCCGTTGTTCTTCAGCGTTGCTTCGCGTTGTTCCAAAGAATGACTGCTGAACCAACAACAGTTATATCGTAGTTACCCTTAAGACTGAACACTTCAAGTTTAGCTCCTCATAAGGTACGCCTACTCTAACGTTGCATCCTCAGCACCTAACTCCGAGGGGTACATAGGGTGTTGGACTACTTGTCTTGTCTTCTGAGCGAGCAGCCAGCCGACCATACTGACCAATGCTGAATGACACCCTTTATTCCACAAGATTTAATAAATCGCTGAAGGTAAATACCCTCCCGCACTCAGTTATGCTCTCAGCAGCTTCTGCCTGTCTTTTCTGTAGATGGTGAGGCAATCACTTAACTGCTTTAATAAGTTCGGTTGCGCAGTTTTGCTCCACCCTGTAATGTAGCTGCACTAACGTCGACTCACAGCCGTTCATCTGACTGGTTAGTCCACGCAAGCTGTCACCATCGCTAGCGACTAAGTTAAGACCTAGGAAAACTTCCTTACCTACGACTTGAATAATATCATGTCGGCGGTCAGATTGCTGATAGAAAAATCTTACAACATTTGTAAACCCCCGTACTTCTGGCAAGAGTGCACCGTGTTCATTTGTTCCTTCCTTTCCACCACAACATTCCAAAAATGTGGAAGATTCATTCCCTTGTCAACCACGTCATCTTCAAAATTTTTGACAAACGTACAATAATTCTTCGGGGGTTATTTAAACTGTCCCCCTTCATTCCCGAGAGACCCGTTCCAAGAACCAACGGTCTGAGAGCCCACTCTAACAATTCAACGGGGTCTAAACTAGGAAGGTTTGTTCCAGAAGCTCTCTGTTGGACGGCGGGGCTGATATTATCCCTTAAATTTGTGTTAAATCTAATCCAGGCCGTCGTGACGGGTTCAGGTTCCACGAGTCAACTTTGTCTCATATGGAGCGTGAGTAGCCTACGTCTGAGTTCCAGCTGCTTTGTATTCAAGGTCACATTTCTTCTAACCGATCATCAGACACTTCACTTGAAACCTTCACCAGAGCATGATTAAGGCGAAGTGGGAAAACAGCAGTGGATTTGGACATACTTATCATCTCCCGTAATGGGGCCACTACCGTCCACATCACTACTCCTGGGTCGGATCTCTATGTTTTCCTGGGGACCCCGAACAAACTCCAGTCATACATAGCAACACTCGATTCGGGTGACACCCTATCATTAGGAAATTTCTCAGAAGTACTTGAAGCATCTAGCATAAAAGAATCGCTTATAAATTTTAAAGAATCAAGGTTAATATAAAATTGAACCTCACCGTAGATGTAAGTGTCCAACTGGTTCTCGTTCAAAGGAAGGAATATTTCATAGGACATTGCAGCGACTTCGAGTGGGAGAGCTGCTCTCGATCGTCCAGTGACAGACTGCTGATCCATAGAAGCAGAATTACCCATAATTGTCAAGACCGGTAGCAATTTCCACAAATTCCGACTGCGTCGTTCTGGTAGAGCGCCGGGGTTCCATCGCGGGACAGCGTTGTTAACCGTCTTCGTTAAAGGCCAAGGGATCTGGGCCAAATGCTGAGATATTTGAATACTATTGAACCGTTTTAACGATTCCAGCTCACACCCAGTTGCGCGTAATCTGTTGGTCCAATAAATGCCTCTCTCAATACCCACCGGCAGAGGAGATAATCTACTTCCGAAGCGCCTAATTAGAAGGCGCTCGCAAAAACTGGATTTAATATGACACTGGTTGAATCAGTGTGCAGAAAATTGATTCTCACCTGGAGTGCGGAGAATCCTCAGGATTTAAACACAGAATGTGCCACCATAACATATTCAACAACTAGGCAGCGTTCATTAATGGGGGATGATGAAACGGAATTGAGCTCACTCAAACACATGGTCATTATTTGGGTTGAAGCCAAACGACCGTTCACGCCTGGCGAACCGATGGGAATTGTAAGTTATCCACGAAGAAATAGAGGGAGAATGTCTAACTTTGGCATCTAGACGTTTACAGGTCTCACACTGAATAAGAGTAGGGAAATGGTTACAGTAGCAGAAATTGGAATGAAGATGATAGCTGCTGTTTAATTTTAAGGAAGGTGGAGCATAAGGCCACATTTCAACACCAACCAAAGAAGGTACAGCAATGTCAGAAGTGTTATAACAGACCTTAACAAAATCGACAGTTTCCGATATCTTTCATCCAGCACGTGTCCAAAGTAGGTGAGAAGTTCCACGCCAACTACTGGGTGCTGTACGTCTGCAAAGGCAAACGTCCCGTGAAAGTACTAACGGAGACCAAGGTCGAGGGTAGGTGGTTTTCCTGCGCAGGTGTGCATGGCAATGCAGTTAGCGACCTGTAGGAAATACCACACCGGCTCGAGGTTGTCTGTCACCAGTGGGTGAAATAGCAATAAACTGAGCGCCCTACTCGATGGTGGAATTGTGGGGTGTTGAACCGTCGAATATATATCAGGCAACGTGATTACGGGCAGCCGTCACCATTATTGTTTGGCTCGGTCGTTCCGCGTCTCGGTTTGGCCATTCTGAAAGGAACAAGGTTGACTCCAACGAAGAGCACCCATACCAAGCCGACTGTGGTGCCAGCACACTCCTATTGAACTGTCCTGTGTGCGGCCTACTTCGTAAACGAGGCTTTGGACGTTTGTCTGCTGTCAGTTCTTTTAGAGTGGTTAACTGCAATGAAATTGGTAGAAACTGCTGTCTCGGGTTCAAGAAGTCTTGTTGGAGACTGTCACGGCTGCAAGACGTTTGCAACATGGCTACTTGCTGAGCAGCATAATCTCGATCAGCATGGTCAGCTAACCCTTATGGTTTGTCATGAGTCTTTCACTCCCTAAAACAGTCGGTGTGGCAAAGCTGTCGTGGGGGGCTCTGAGGCCGCAAATCGCGCAGTGCCGGTTCGTTGACAGTCTGTTTGTTTGACAACTGTCATGTGACGACGCAGCCTTGAGCGAGTGCGCTCCCTCAATTCGACGCTGACAAGGAGCTCGCGGAGGTGGTCCATGTCGGAATTTACGGCACTGTTCATAGTAGTCGATTTTGATATTATAAATTGATATTATAAATTACATCTGAAACATCTGTTTCCACGACTGCAGGTAGGCTAGAAGCGACGTAATTATATATAGTGCGATACGAATGGATTTACCGGGGATCAAAAGTATCTTCAGTCTATGCGAAGCGTAGCGTCCAGTCCCTGCTGTCAGACCCAGGAAGTCCAATCACGACAGCGTTTTCTGAGGGAGCTCTTTCCTTTTCAACCTCGGAAGGTCTATTTGGTGAAAGGAGAGAAAATATGTGGGGTAAAAAATACCAAATTTTTGGTGAAAACTGTGGGGAAAAGGCAGTAGAATGAACAAAAATTTGGCAATGCGTGTAACAAAGTAAATACATGGGCCCACCAGTTGGTGAAGGACTATTCCTAAAGGAAGATATGAGCACTGGTAGTCGGTTCAAAATGAAGTCGCTGAATAGTCCACTATAAGCAATCCCGATCTAAGTGGAACAGGAGCACCAAGCAAGAGAGACGAGCGCACCCAAAGTGTGCTGCTAAGTCGAACCAATTAAAACAAGTGATGTTCGTTTCGTATAAGAACAACTGGTGTACACTGTGTATACTGTAACATGCAGGCCAGCCGACTCTACTTTGAATGCCCGTGACTTCGCGGACCAACGTTCGGGCAAAGTGGACGCGCCAGGGGACAGCGCGTGTAACTCGAAATTTGGTTTAAATTTCCTTGCTGTCATTGTCCGTTCATATTTTTTTTTATCTTGGTGCCAAGTGCATCAAAAAATTATACACGATCATTGCTATTCTTTGTCTAATAGCATAACTCATCGCGTATTGTATTATTCGTGTTCGATAGTATCCGTACTATTTTTTAGCCTCCTTGCATATTGCTCATCCTTGTCGACAATGACCCGTGTCAGATCTAGCAGTGCTGGGACTCAGCAGACACAGTCTGTAGCAGCAAGCGCCTGTGGCCGGTATGGGTGTAAAATATCCATACAAAACGGCATGCAGTGCGACCAGCGTCAGAAGTGGTATCACCTCAATTGCACTGGTCTTAACGAACACCAGTACAAACAGCTAGCTTCCTCATCTCTTATTTACATCTGTATGAGTTGGAGGTTCAGCGAAAGTCAAGGCACCGCTCTGCAGCTGACTGGTCTTACACGCACCACGTCAAGTGGAGTGACGAAAAAAACCTGCAACTGTAAATGCGGGGCTCTTCTTAACTCCGTATATTTCCATTTCTTCCGTGGAGAGTAAGATAGAGGAGTATCAACGGACTTTGTCTGAAATGAAATTGAAACTACATTCTCTGAATGAGTATATAGCGCTTGCTCTCCCTGGTGTTGCAATCACCAAGAGAGCAGTTGCCCTATCAACTGCCCACATAGAGAAGGCGGCAGTAAGAATGAAGGAAAAAGCTCTCAGGGAAGAGAGAGTTGTCTTATGGGGCCGCTTTCTTACAACCTCTTCTCCAAGCGAGCCAGCTAAGACAGTCCTATGAGATTCCTTCTTCCCGGATGCCACAAACATGGTACTTGCGAGTAGGCTGCGGGCCAAGACAACCAAAAAGTCACTTGGCCTTTCGGTAACTTTGCCAGCCATGCTCAGCCCCGAGGTAGTGGTGAGCGAAACAGAGGCTTTAAAGTCCGCCAACGCCCATCTGAAAGGCGTATCTTCCGACCGCTCCCGGCAAGAGAGAGCAAGAGGTGAAGAGCGGACTAAGACTAAGTCACAGATCTTGGCAGACCAGAAGCTACAGCTGGAGACTAAAGTCGTAGTTTCTGCTCTCGAAGTAGCCCCTCAGACCCCTGTGCCTGTTGAGAAAAGCGGAGGCACCGTCTGTATGGTCGCTCCAACGACTGACGCCTCAGGCACAGGCACAAGCATTGAGGGTACTCACACCGCGCAAAAACCGTCTTCAGCGTTACCCACCCGGAAACCCACCAAACTGCCCAGCAAAAGACTATTCCTCCCAAGAGTTCGGAACGGAAGCAGCCTGCTAGGATTGCCTCCTACAGCTCAAAAAACATCCATTTGGCTCACCCCTATGAATATCTCTTTCATTAGCCCCATAACACAGCGCCCTTTGCCGTCTTCCAAAGCCCGCTCCCAGCAAACGAAGAAGTCAAATTTTCCGAGGGTGAAAACTTCCAAACACCCTCCCAAGCAGCGGAATTTAACGGGGGCGCAGAGTTCGCAGGTGGCGGCACCCAGAATGCCAATTAAACGTCCGGTAGGGTCGCTGGCGTACGCACAGGCGGTGGTCACGCCTACAGCCTCGAAGGAGGGCCGTCAGAACATTTCGGAAGAACAGACCGAGTCCAGCCCCACCACCCTCCTCAATTCTAGGCCTTCTTTTCCAGGTTCTTCCTCACACCATCCTTTCTTTTTCTCGCGAAATCCAGCGAGGAAGTAGCTTTTAGATGCATGTATACGAACTGCCTAAGTCTGTTTAATAAATTACCCGAAATCAGACAGTTAATTCATGACACCCGACTCCACATGTTCGCCTTCACGGAGACCTGGCTCACGGGTGATATCAGTGACAATGAACCGAGTGTCCCGAGGTATTCAGTTTACCGGGCTGACTCTGCCCGAGGGAGAATGGGGATTCTGCGACTTTTCTTCAACAGTGTCTCCCGACACTCACGCTTAGTGGTGGCTTCCAGTCCTCTGATAAACGTGGCGCTCTGTGGCATCGACTACCACTGCGTGGCCAAGACTCAATCCTAGTGGGGGTTATTTATCGTTCTCCTTCATCAGACGTCCCCGACGACGACAACCTCCTGGTAAGCCTGGAAAACTTCCTAAGCCTACAACGCTTCACTCATTTGCTTATTATGGGTGACTTTAATGCACCCAAGATAAACTGGGCATCAGTTTCTCACCAGGACTGTGAAATCGGATTCTCGACTTCCTTATCGATGCTGATACGTCGGAAGGCGTGGTCACAGCACGTCACCGCCCCGACGCGGCACCGTTTTGGTCAGATTCCCTCTCTGCTCGACTTGGTTATCACTAATGAGAGCCACCTGGTAGACAGAGTGATCATCAAGCCGCCACCTGGACACAGTGACCACTCTCTGTTAACCTTTCATCTTATCTGTTACTGGTTACAACAACCAGCAAAAAGGTCCACCGTTTGAAACCCTAATCAGGCAGATTTTAACGCCTGAGAACCTACCTAGGTTCACTTCTTCTTGAATTGGACTCCGTAGACCAGAACTACCACACGTTTCATAGCGCAATTCAGAAAGCAGATGACTTATTTATACCGCGCAAACTGTGCATTTTCTCTTACCGGCCACTCCTTCCACGCAGGATACGTTGTCTTCTCGACAACGGTTCCCAATTATTCGCGAAGCATAAGCTTACTGGAAACTCAGAGGACCTAAGCGCGTTCCACATTGTCCGAAACAGGTGTAGGCGGGAAATCCGCGAACACACCAAACTCGTACAAGAGAAGATCCTCATAAGAGCCCGCGGGAACAAAAACTTCTTATTTAAGCATATGCGACGACTAAGAAAGAACAAACCTTCAGCTCTTTCTTTACGACTACCCAACGGGGAGACTTCATCTGACTCCCTAGTTGTGGCCGAGTTATTCAGGGAGTACTTCTCGGCAATCTATAACGTCGTATCCCCGAGCTGTCATCCTGTACTACCGTTGCAGAAGTTCAGGCAACCACTCGTGACCGCTGAGTTTTCTGTGCTAGATGTCGAAGACCTTTTACTCAAGGTTAATCCTTACGGTGCAATGGGTCCCGACATGATCCATCCCAGAATACTCAAGGAAGCAGCTGTTAGTTTGGCTGAACCCCTTTATAAGCTGTTCAAGCAAACACTCCAGACTAGCATCCTCCCTAGCGCATGGAAAGAGGCGATGGTCACACCCATATTTAAAGTGGGTGACCGGCACTCTCCGGCTAGTTATCGGCCAATCAGCCTCACTAGCATCCCGTGCAAAATAATGGAGCGCCTACTAAAGCGCGCCATACTCAATCACTTCTTATCAAATAATCTTTTTTCTTCCACACAGCATGGCTTCCTTCCTAATCGGTCATGCATAACAAACATGCTTATTTTCATGGATAGTCTGACGGAGGCCAAAGACAATGGCCTCATCTCTGATGCCATCTTCTTTGATTTTGCCAAGGCTTTTGACCGTGTCCCACACGGCCCCCTGAAACACAAACTGGAAGCCTACGGTATTCAAGGAGAGGTTCTTCGCTGGATTGCCTCTTTTCTTGATAATAGAACGTTTAGGGTCAAGACCGGAGCAGACCTTTCGTCTCCCTCTTTCATTTCTGCGGGAGTTCCCCAAGGGTCAGTTCTAGGTCCTTTGTTATTCCTCATTTACATCAACGACCTTCCAAGCAACATTTCCAGCAGCGTCCTCTTATATGCAGACGACCTAAAAATCTGGAATGCCACTGATCCCAGCGCACTACAAATTGATCTTGACGCGATCAAGCGCTGGTCGGACGATTGGAGTCTCCCACTAAATGACAATAAATGTGCTCACATGTCACTCGGTGGAGATTCTGGCAATGCCTTCATGATTCATAGCGCATCTGGCACAGTAGATATCATGAGAATCGACCTGAAGAAAGATCTGGGCATCTGGTTGTCATCTAACTTCTCCTTCACGTATCACCATGAGATGGCGGCAAAAAAGGGATTTGCCGTTCTTATGATGATTAGGCGCACTTTCCCCCGTATGGACAGAAAAGTTTTTCAAACGCTTTACAGGATTTATATAAGACCGCTCCTAGAGTATGCCAATCAGGTCGTGTATACCGGCCTGAAGAGAGACATATTAGCTGTTGAGCGTGTCCAGCGCGCGGCTACCAAGATGGTCGCGGGCCTGAGTAATGTTACTTACGAGTCTCGACTTGAAATTCTTGAAGTTTACCGACTTGAATTTCGAAGACTCCGCGGTGATTCAATACTCACACACTTCTTCTTTATAGTAGGTCTCGTAGGACAGTTCTTCACCGTAGCGAGTGATGACGGCCGGCGAGGACATAATAGGAATCTTTTCAAGCATCGTCCTCGAACCTTTCTTAGGCAGTAGTTATTTTCTCACAGGGTTATTAACTATTGGAACAGCCTTCCTTCTGAAGTCGTCAGCAGCGCTTCTGAGAATCGTTTTAAAGCTTTGCTTAATTCCCATTTACCTAAAATTGCATTATGCGAATAATCTTTCTCTGTTCTTGGTATTCATTGTAATCCCGAAGAGCGGTGCTACACCCTGCTTTCAATGATCGCCTTTCAGACCAACAGAAGCCCGCTGACACTGAGCAAGGAAAACCGACTGGATCCGGGAACCTTGGGCCGTTGCTTCGAACCCGTGTATCGATCGCTGAATGGCTGAATCTTCCGAAGTAGTGGTTCGAACAACAGTTCTGAAAAGAGGAACAATGCAAACAAGCATGAGCCGAAGGCTCAGTAAGCCATGCACACGGCTTACACAAACGAAAGCTAAAACGGCACCGACAACACAACAGCACGCCCCGCCACACAACTCAAATTCAATTCGTGCACGCTGGCTGGTTTCGGTTGCGCGTTGGAATACAAATGAGGCGAACTGCTGGAACATGTATAAAACCCAAGTGTTAATTTCTTATGGAACGTTCTGGCCATTACAAAAATGCTGCCAATGGTGACAAAATCCAGAGCCACCTGTGAATCTTCTCTTGTGAGAAGCAGAGGAAACAACAGAATTGCCCACCCAAACATTGGATTTGTTTCGGATTTGGAATCACATATCAACGCGCGTCTCCTCAATTGTTGCGCTACCTTTTGGTGGTATGGGGAAGGACTACTATAATATACTCGGGATCAATAAGAAAGCCGACGATGACGAAATTAAGAAGGCATACAGAAAAATGGCTCTAAAATACCATCCGGATAAGAATAAATCACCGAATGCTGAGGAAAAATTTAAGGAGGTGGCGGAAGCATACGATGTATGTTCGTTTTGAACCGCCGTAATTAACGCAGCATAGGTCTTATCGGATCCCAAAAAACGCGAAATATATGATAAGTATGGAGAGGAGGGATTGAAAGCTGGAGCGTCAACCAGTGAAGGCGGCGGCCCAGGGTTCAGTTACACTTTCCATGGTGATCCTAGAGAAACCTTCCGTATGTTTTTCGGAACAGATGATCCCTTCTCGACCATATTTAGTATGGGTGGCGGCCAAAGGCATGTTTATACTAGTGGCATGGGTGAACAGATGGATGTTGATGGCGATTTCTTTGGCGCATCCCCTTTCAGCGTAAGTGTTTTATGGCGTACTATTTTCTGGCCTTCGTTTCTGAGGTATATATTTTATCCACCGTGGAAACTTCTGAAAGAAAACTGGTTTTTATTCTGCTGTGTTGGTTATTTCGAATGGTCGTGAGTAATCTTCGTCGATTTTTCATCGTCGTACGCTAAATTGTGCGCCTAACGTGGGAAGGATATATATCCCCTTCCAAAGTTCGGCCTTCCACATGCAGAGACGGCTTTTTCGATATTTTTCGAATATTTCGAACGGAGACTTGATTTTTCTTCATGTGCGCACCTCCGATAAAGCCGTCCTTGTGTCTGGAAGGTCGAACTGGGTGATTATTGTCACGTGTTTGGAGCACCCGAGAAGACCTGTGGGCCCCAGGAGGTAATGCGAAAAGAGTGGGAGTTGTCAAATATCCTGTGAGGATTTACTGTTCAAGTGGGCTACGTATAGGCGTGTACACTCGGTTTTCTTCCATCCAACTGAGTCATTCATTTTTAATCGGTTGCTTTATTTAACCAATGCTAACAGCAGTGGAATCTGATGAAAATTCCTTGCATGGGTTCAGGGAAAAATATCCAGGTGATCAGTCTAGAAAGTTGGCGATTGCGGCAATAACAAACATCACTCGGAGGTTAGTGCCGAGAGTATAGTGTGATGAGTGTGTGAAGTCGTTCCATCGTCGGTGTAGCAGACTGTTCAAGTGGGCTTGTGAACTGTATGTGGTTCATAAGGAGCTATCATAGGTTTCTGGATCATGTATAAATAAAATCCACGATTATACTTCTGTCGTGAGCACTGAATGACACTAGGGTGAGGTCACCGGAATTAGCACATCGCCCGTTATGCTCAACGAGGTGGAAGGCAGCACACGGGAAGTGAGTTACAATGAACCAAGTAATACTAATGCAGAACATCTCAACGAGTTAAACGGCTCCTATGGAGTAACGCATGACCATTCGCCAGTTTTGGTCACTGAGTTAAAAGGTAAGACCACTCTCAAAGTACGGGTTGAACCAAACGTACCCGCTACCAGCAGGATGAATTACATAAAAATGACTGTCGAAAGAGGGGACAAAGACGGTAACCGCGGTTGGAAAACACTAGAAAAAAGTGAGCAACCGGAAATCGGTCAAACGGAATGTAGAAGGGGAAGGCAAGAAGCTTGAGAAATTAGAGGGACTAATTAAGGATGTAAAACATCCGCATCAAATTTAATAGGAACAAATTTGAACAGCTTGGGCGTCGTGTTTGACAGCATATTGACAAACAGATTGAGAATAACACGACTTTACGAACAAGTAATACTCTACGTTCCAACCACCTCGGGTGATCTTCAAGAGTGTTGTAATCGAAATCACATTAACAAAGTACAGAGGTCACGTGGGATTTGCCGTGGTTAAGTCAATTTGTGCTGCATCTGACTTGATTGGTCTAATCCTTTGCCCACTAAGTGGGAGTGAGACAGATGTAGATAAGACGCGTCCATGTCAGGTGCTGTTTATCCATCCACGCCCCACTGCAGACGGGGCTTTGCTATCATTGCGATTAACACAAGCGTGCTGTGCGTAAATGGTGTGAGCTTCAGCACAGCACCGCTCCGCATAGGAAGGTACACCCTTGTGAATCACTCGAGCTTGATCAAAACCTACGTTTTGGTTCTCTGACAGTGCAGGTAGTGCGATGACCGAATCCTTCTCTAGCTTCCGAAGTTGATAGACGTGTTCAGGAGGAAATTTCGTGTGCCTCTTGTGTTCGGCAACACGTACTTTCAGTTGTCTACTAGTCCCTCCAATGTAATTGGCATTGCAGTCATTGCATTTGATTTCGCAAACGCAGTCTGTCTGATCTCCCATAGAAACTGGATCCTTAGGATGCGTTACCAGTTGTTCTAAGGTATTGTTCAACCGAAATACAGTCCGGATAGCGTACTTAGAGAGAATGGAGCGGATTTTTTTTCAAATGTTTGTTCACGATACGATATTTGCACAGTAGACTTGAAAGTTCTGGTCGTTTTGGTCTCCTCCCCAGTTGACATGCGCTTAATTGTGTTCTCAATAAATACGTTCGGAAAGTGATTAGCGGCTAGCATTTCTTTGATATGAGAAATCTCTGTTGACGAGTGATTTGATGACTACTATCTTCATACCGATTGGATGGGACGAGTTGACGTTGAGATAACGGCCAGAATGGGTTGATTTGCGGTAGACTGAAACCTGAAATCCCTGTTGCTCGTCAACTTTGACTAGGCAGTCTAGAAAATTAAGTGAGCGCTCATCAGTTTCAGTTTCCAATGTGAATACAATGCCGTTGCATTTTGGGTTATGAAACTGTAGGAATTGGTCGCGGGCAGTCTGTTTCATGATTACGAATGTGTCATCTACATACCGTCACCAAATTCGTGGAGGGCAGATGAATTCGCTCATCACTTGTGTTTCCAGGTATCCGAGGAAAAGGTTGGCTACTGCGGGTGCAACAGGGAAACCCACAGCTACACCATCAGTCTGCCTGTATAATTTTTTGTTAAATGTGAACAAGGTTGAGTGCAGACAGAGCACAAGACCAGATAAAATTTCGGAAGATGATAAATTAGTACGTGCATCAAGAGAATCCTCACTTTCCAATAACTCTTTCACAACATCAATGCTATGCTTTACCGGTACACTGGTGTAAAGGGAGGTCACATCAAAAGTAAGAAGGTTCACCACAACGTAATGTCACGTGTCCGATTCTGTCAACAAAATCAAAGGAGTCTTTAACGTTCCTTACCAACTCGTTCTGCAACGGTTCAACTATTCGGCCGATGAACTTGGTCAGCTTGTAAGTCGTACTGGTGGTGTAGTCAACTATAGGTCTAATGGGTATTTCTGTTTTATGCACTTTTGGAAAGCCATAGAATCGTGAAGGACGGTTGCTCTTGGGATTGAGCGTGGACCATGTATACTGCCCAAGTTTTTCTTCGATGCCTCGGAGGAACTTGCTGGTCTCTGCCTTCTGAATAAAGTCAACGTATCAAAGAATACCTTGGGCAGTCTACGTGGTCCACGCTCAATCCCAAGAGCAACCGTCCTTCACGATTCTATGGCTTTCCAAAAGTGCATAAAACAGAAATACCCATTAGACCTATAGTTGACTACACCACCAGTACGACTTACAAGCTGACCAAGTTCATCGGCCGAATAGTTGAACCGTTGCAGAACGAGTTGGTAAGGAACGTTAAAGACTCCTTTGATTTTGTTGACAGAATCGGACACGTGACATTACGTTGTGGTGAACCTTCTTACTTTTGATGTGACCTCCCTTTACACCAGTGTACCGGTAAAGCATAGCATTGATGTTGTGAAAGAGTTATTGGAAAGTGAGGATTCTCTTGATGCACGTACTAATTTATCATCTTCCGAAATTTTATCTGGTCTTGTGCTCTGTCTGCACTCAACCTTGTTCACATTTAACAAAAAATTATACAGGCAGACTGATGGTGTAGCTGTGGGTTTCCCTGTTGCACCCGCAGTAGCCAACCTTTTCCTCGGATACCTGGAAACACAAGTGATGAGCGAATTCATCTGCCCTCCACGAATTTGGTGACGGTATGTAGATGACACATTCGTAATCATGAAACAGACTGCCCGCGACCAATTCCTACAGTTTCATAACCCAAAATGCAACGGCATTGTATTCACATTGGAAACTGAAACTGATGAGCGCTCACTTAATTTTCTAGACTGCCTAGTCAAAGTTGACGAGCAACAGGGATTTCAGGTTTCAGTCTACCGCAAATCAACCCATTCTGGCCGTTATCTCAACGTCAACTCGTCCCATCCAATCGGTATGAAGATAGTAGTCATCAAATCACTCGTCAACAGAGATTTCTCATATCAAAGAAATGCTAGCCGCTAATCACTTTCCGAACGTATTTATTGAGAACACAATTAAGCGCATGTCAACTGGGGAGGAGACCAAAACGACCAGAACTTTCAAGTCTACTGTGCAAATATCGTATCGTGAACAAACATTTGAAAAAAAATCCGCTCCATTCTCTCTAAGTACGCTATCCGGACTGTATTTCGGTTGAACAATACCTTAGAACAACTGGTAACGCATCCTAAGGATCCAGTTTCTATGGGAGATCAGACAGACTGCGTTTGCGAAATCAAATGCAATGACTGCAATGCCAATTACATTGGAGGGACTAGTAGACAACTGAAAGTACGTGTTGCCGAACACAAGAGGCACACGAAATTTCCTCCTGAACACGTCTATCAACTTCGGAAGCTAGAGAAGGATTCGGTCATCGCACTACCTGCACTGTCAGAGAACCAAAACGTAGGTTTTGATCAAGCTCGAGTGATTCACAAGGGTGTACCTTCCTATGCGGAGCGGTGCTGTGCTGAAGCTCACACCATTTACGCACAGCACGCTTGTGTTAATCGCAATGATAGCAAAGCCCCGTCTGCAGTGGGGCGTGGATGGATAAACAGCACCTGACATGGACGCGTCTTATCTACATCTGTCTCACTCCCACTTAGTGGGCAAAGGATTAGACCAATCAAGTCAGATGCAGCACAAATTGACTTAACCACGGCAAATCCCACGTGACCTCTGTACTTTGTTAATGTGATTTCGATTACAACACTCTTGAAGATCACCCGAGGTGGTTGGAACGTAGAGTATTACTTGTTCGTAAAGTCGTGTTATTCACAATCTTTTTGTCGCTAGTTATTGATATTTGTTTGAGAATGGAAGCTGATGAACAAAAATTTGCGGAGTTCTATAACCACGAATCGCTTTTCTTGAAGGCTGTGTTGTCTTGAAAATAAAGGGAACTTGGTCCTTGGTAGAAACAGAACTGATATTAGGTATCCCCGGCCCATTGTGAAGGAGGGGAAAGCTAGGGAAAGAGAGATGAGGTTTCACCTAGTGGATCTCTTAAGACAAGTAGACATTCCGCAACCTGTGGCTATTTTCAGCGAGTAATTAGGTTGGGCAAATGGCAAGCAAATACATCCTAGACCCATGCTGGCTGAGTTCCCCAGCTTTAGGCACCGCGAGAGGTTTCTGGCGGCGGCATGTCAGATATGCACGGCTACTCAAGGTTGGGTTACAGTGACACTAGACGACTTAGCTGGGTGGAAGAATACGAGCCGTTCCAGTGGTACCGAATTATCACATGCGGCACAACAGTGTAGTAAAAATTTGGGACCACGGATACAGCTAACCCACCTATCCGTGGAACAAGAGTATGGGGAGACAGGCAGAAGATTTACTGCTATTACAAAGGCTTTCCAGCGTAAGGAATATGGATCGAGTAAAGGATCCCCAACAAAAAACGGGGGGAGTACACAAACATAACGCATGAGCCATGGACTGCCCCTCGATTCTACGAAGTTGAAGAAAGGGGTGGTTGTGGTAAGTTCCCGAGGGTCTTGTATACCAATGATAGTACGGGGACTAAATGGAATGGACTCTCAGGGGAGCTAATGGGAGAAGTCGTGGTTACTCAGACATGGTTGCGTGAGGACGTCTGTGGATAACATTTGCCCCCTGGAATATTTGATCCATAGGGTAGGTAGACAAATTGGCAGAGTGGGTGGGGGTGTTCTGTTGTTAATTGCGCAGTCTTATGGCCGTCGCCAAAAATAGAAGTTGAATTTAGGAAATGCTTGTTGATTCGCTCGTGCCCACTGTGAGGTCATTAGGGCAGTGATCAACATGGTTGCCTCATGATTGGAATGGCCGGAGTTCAAATCCCGGCCGTGACAAGGATATGCACTACTGACGAGCTCTAATGAGGGCGAAACTCGAGTCTAGTGCTTCTTTTCGAAAGAGGCTGGCTGGAAAGTCTATCTGAATGCGAACGCTGCGATCAAATGTGAGTGATGGTCAACTTGAAAATAAACCAAATCCCCGACTA
>QNGE01002166.1:23004-46362 GCA_008508345.1 Paragonimus westermani
GTCACAATTTTGTTCCGCTGAAATGAAACAATGGCTTGACAGCATCGGGTGTCGTCACTTGCGAACGGCGCCTCGGCATCCATGTTCAAACGGGGCCGCAGAGAATCTGGTGAAAACGCTCAAAAGTGCAGTGAGTTCCACTAATCCTAAAACATTTGCTGAACTGGATGTGCTTCTCGATAACTTTCTGTTTCAGTACAGGAACGCATCTCATTGCACAACGAAGGAGAGCCCAGCGACTAAGACCATCACTTCAGTGTGTAGATTCAACGCATGTGATATATTTTCGTGGAAACGATTTGCGACCTGCCAAAGGATTGATCACTCGCCAGCTAGGCAGCACAATGGTGGAAATTACTGACCTGCACGATGCCACCATTCATCGGAAACACACTGACCAAATCCATTTTCGAAGAACTGAAAAAGTGGCCGTGGAGGAAGCAGAACACCCTGTGTTGCAAGAGTTCGAGGCCCCGAGAAGATCAGAACGATTGGCAAATATGAATGCGGAGGCTTCTAGAAGAGGGGAAGGTTGTGGTGGAAATCTCTATTCACCGATTATCCAAACCCCGACACAACAGAAGATCTGGCAAACGGTCAGTCCAAATATCGCGTTAAAGATACAACATCAGGATTGGACGAACGGTCTTAGTGTTGTGCCTTCCGTTATTCGCCAATTCATCTGTTCCGTATTCCACCCATTAACATACAGTTTATGATGTTGCATGTGCTAATGAGATCAGCCAATGACAGGCTGTGATCTCTTTAATACTGTTTTACATCCATAAATTCGGCGTCTCAATTCAAGTGCTTACTGCTACCAGTAGCAGGTCTGCTTCTTATTACTTGCATGGGAGGTTTCAATTCAAGTACGATTCCTAGGGCTATTCGAAGTCCCTAATTCCGAGTATCACAGTACCGTAGATGACAAGCACGTTCATACTGTGGGGTTGAGTGATCTGGACACAACTCGTACCTACAGTCGGTTTAGAAAGGAACCAATAATAGGAATAAGAACAGTGTATTTAACGGTAACAATATCAAATGATTGAGTAGGTTTTGTGGGGAAATATTAAGTTAGTGGGGAGTAGCTGGTCTTGGGGAGACCTGACCAAATGGGAAGCGCTCGCATAATGGTAGCCGAATCGATGACGTACTCGTGCATGTATAGTAACGTCATACAAGTCGTGAGCCGGGTTTCCTTAAGTAAGTGGGTTGTTCATAGTGAACATGCTGACATTGAATTTTTCGTGACGTTTCTTATGCGCCTCCAGAGTAACAGCTCATAAGGGTGGTGATATTCTTCCTCAAGTATTCTGTTCGCCCTAACAAGGTCTTACTACAGTGATAAAAAAACGCGCTGAAAATTTCCCTAACAATCCACTGTGCGCTGCCAGCGTGCCGTTAGCTTTGTTTGTCAGCGCCAGCGTATTAGCGCTAAGTTAAAAGTGCTGAAAACGTGTTCCGAACAACGGCAAGTGCTTGCGTATCATTGCAGTGTATTACGCCACCCTTATGTTGTAGTTGTATAGTTCTAAACTTGGTGGTATTGAGCGGGAGCTTGTCTGCTGACCGCCGGGGCACCACATCCATGTCAGACTAGTAGAACTGAGTCGTCACTAGATCGCAGTGCGCAGCATACTGTTGTACCGTGTGCATACATGGCCAAGAACAAGTGGCTTACGGTTGGTATTTCTTCTACGAATAACAGAAACAAAAAAAGTTCAATACGGAGTCTTCTTAAACACCTGTGGGAGCCTCGAACATAACAGATATCCTTCCGTTGTTCTTCATGTTAAACGCCGTGTCTGGTTATTACTGAATCTACTCACGAAGCAAGCTGCCGAGGCATATACCTGGTAGCTTTCCGAGCAAATCACGGTGGTTCACTGTCAAAACCTTTGAGTGAGTCTAGCCATACAGCATCTACTGAGTGGCGTTCTATTCCGATAGTGGCCCATGTGTTGACTGCTACTAGGGGTGTGCGAATAATTTTGTAGGAATCTGTGCTGATTTGACAAGTTTGGCGAACTGGGGTTACGTTCTCACGCTATCATCCGCCTTACTTCTGTTACACTGAGGCATAGAAGCATGGTTACCGCATGATAGTTGTCTGCGTTGGTTCTGCCATTGTTTTTGCATATAGGTGAACTGACATCATGATCCCATAGAATGGACAGGGTTTCTAAGANCACTACGATTAACACCCCTTGGGGATTATTTCAGTACAATTTGTTCACCGTTTGGACTACAAGTATCAGCTGGGATATTCCAGGTTGCGATCAGTGAAGTAATTACCGATTTACCAGGAGTACGCGCTTATCAAAATGATGGAGTCATATACGCCGACAGTGCAGAGGCGCATGATAAGAGGTTGCTTTCACCTCTGGAACGTTTCAGGGATAAGAACATAGCCATAAAGCCTTCCAAGTGCAACAGCTGAGTTTTCTTGGTTTTACCATATGTGATAAAGGATACAGGCCGGACTCTGACCGGTACAAAGCTTTGGTTACCGTTACATCACCAAGGGACGAGGATGAGCTGCGATCAATAATGGGATGTTTGCAGTACTGTTCTCGTTTCATCCCAAACTTTTCGACGAAAGCACAACCATTATTTGCGGTTCAGTCAGCAGAAACATGGTCTTGGACTCAAAAAGACGAAATTTTTCTGCGAGGATTAATAAAAGTGATCTAAAGTTACCATGCTGATCACAGATGCATCCAGAGTTGGCATTGGTGCTGTGTTGGAACAGGAGGGATATCCGATCATTTGCATATCACGTTTGTTGAATAAGGCTGAGCAAGGATATTCACAAATACAAAAGGAGGCGTTAGCAGTCTACTGGGCTGTCAGGAGGCTGCATAAATATTTGTTCGGTATTAGATTCAAGATTGTTACTGATCACCAAGCTCTACAGTATTTATTTGACCCCCACAAATCAACTGCCAAATCGTCGGCGGCAATGATACAGCGATGGAGTCTAGTTCTAGCAACATACGACTATGAAATCGTTCATCGTCCTGGTAAACAGATTTCTCAGGTGGATTTTTTATCACGGTATTCCAGTTTTTCAGCCGCTGAATCTTGTTTGCTTGCTTCCCCAGGTATCCCAATAAGCCGAGATGACTTGATCAAAACAACTAAAAACTATTATGGTACGGTAATTGCCGCAATGACGAAGGGTTGGTCGTCAAATATTAAGAAGAAACACCCAGTATTATTCCAGAACCGAGAGTTGTCAATACAACCTGATGGTGTGCTGCGTCGGAGAGATCAATTGATCATTCCACCACCGCTACGAAAGGCGGTATTAGACGACTTGCATAAAGGTCACCTGGGCGTGGAGAAAATGAAATCCCTGACACGACAGATGTGTTGGTGGCCGGAGATACACTCGGATATCAAGAGCATTGCAATGAACTGTCACTCCTGCCTCCAAAAAATAGACAAGGCCGAGGAATTGGACACCTTGGCCGGACAGCTACCTAACATGGCAACGGGTGCACGCAGACTCTTGTGGACCACTTATTGGTAACTATCACATTCTGGTGTTGATTGCTTCATACTCACGGTGGCCAGAAGTATTTATTACAACCTCATCTTCCACGGCATTTACCATGCAAGCATTTCGTAAATGTTTCAGTCGTGAAGGCATTCCGCAGGTGTTGGTGAAAGACAACGGGTCACAATTTTGTTCCGCTGAAATGAAACAATGGCTTGACAGCATCGGGTGTCGTCACTTGCGAACGGCGCCTCGGCATCCATGTTCAAACGGGGCCGCAGAGAATCTGGTGAAAACGCTCAAAAGTGCAGTGAGTTCCACTAATCCTAAAACATTTGCTGAACTGGATGTGCTTCTCGATAACTTTCTGTTTCAGTACAGGAACGCATCTCATTGCACAACGAAGGAGAGCCCAGCGACTAAGACCATCACTTCAGTGTGTAGATTCAACGCATGTGATATATTTTCGTGGAAACGATTTGCGACCTGCCAAAGGATTGATCACTCGCCAGCTAGGCAGCACAATGGTGGAAATTACTGACCTGCACGATGCCACCATTCATCGGAAACACACTGACCAAATCCATTTTCGAAGAACTGAAAAAGTGGCCGTGGAGGAAGCAGAACACCCTGTGTTGCAAGAGTTCGAGGCCCCGAGAAGATCAGAACGATTGGCAAATATGAATGCGGAGGCTTCTAGAAGAGGGGAAGGTTGTGGTGGAAATCTCTATTCACCGATTATCCAAACCCCGACACAACAGAAGATCTGGCAAACGGTCAGTCCAAATATCGCGTTAAAGATACAACATCAGGATTGGACGAACGGTCTTAGTGTTGTGCCTTCCGTTATTCGTCAATTCATCTGTTCCGTATTCCACCAATTAACATACAGTTTATGATGTTGCATGTGCTAATGAGATCAGCCAATGACAGGCTGTGATTTCTCTAATACTGTTGTACATCAATAAATTCGGTGTCTCAATCCATGAATAACAATTGCTTACTGCTGCCAGTACCAGGTCTTCGCCTTATTACTTGCGTGGGAGGTTTCAATTCAAGTACGATTTCTAGGGCTATTCGAAGTCCCTAATTCCGAGTATCACAGTACCGTAGATGACAAGCACGTTCATACTGTGGGGTTGAGTGATCTGGACACAACTCGTACCTACAGTCGGTTTAGAAAGGAACCAATAATAGGAATAAGAACAGTGTATTTAACGGTAACAATATCAAATGATTGAGTAGGTTTTGTGGGGAAATATTAAGTTAGTGGGGAGTAGCTGGTCTTGGGGAGACCTGACCAAATGGGAAGCGCTCGCATAATGGTAGCCGAATCGATGACGTACTCGTGCATGTATAGTAACGTCATACAAGTCGTGAGCCGGGTTTCCTTAAGTAAGTGGGTTGTTCATAGTGAACATGCTGACATTGAATTTTTCGTGACGTTTCTTATGCGCCTCCAGAGTAACAGCTCATAAGGGTGGTGATATTCTTCCTCAAGTATTCTGTTCGCCCTAACAAGGTCTTACTACAGTGATAAAAAAACGCGCTGAAAATTTCCCTAACAATCCACTGTGCGCTGCCAGCGTGCCGTTAGCTTTGTTTGTCAGCGCCAGCGTATTAGCGCTAAGTTAAAAGTGCTGAAAACGTGTTCCGAACAACGGCAAGTGCTTGCGTATCATTGCAGTGTATTACGCCACCCTTATGTTGTAGTTGTATAGTTCTAAACTTGGTGGTATTGAGCGGGAGCTTGTCTGCTGACCGCCGGGGCACCACATCCATGTCAGACTAGTAGAACTGAGTCGTCACTAGATCGCAGTGCGCAGCATACTGTTGTACCGTGTGCATACATGGCCAAGAACAAGTGGCTTACGGTTGGTATTTCTTCTACGAATAACAGAAACAAAAAAAGTTCAATACGGAGTCTTCTTAAACACCTGTGGGAGCCTCGAACATAACAGATATCCTTCCGTTGTTCTTCATGTTAAACGCCGTGTCTGGTTATTACTGAATCTACTCACGAAGCAAGCTGCCGAGGCATATACCTGGTAGCTTTCCGAGCAAATCACGGTGGTTCACTGTCAAAACCTTTGAGTGAGTCTAGCCATACAGCATCTACTGAGTGGCGTTCTATTCCGATAGTGGCCCATGTGTTGACTGCTACTAGGGGTGTGCGAATAATTTTGTAGGAATCTGTGCTGATTTGACAAGTTTGGCGAACTGGGGTTACGTTCTCACGCTATCATCCGCCTTACTTCTGTTACACTGAGGCATAGAAGCATGGTTACCGCATGATAGTTGTCTGCGTTGGTTCTGCCATTGTTTTTGCATATAGGTGAACTGACATCATGATCCCATAGAATGGACAGGGTTTCTAAGATGTTTAAGCACGGAAACAACGCACAAACTGGAGCTTCCAGCACCACGGTGAATTCATTAAGCAATCGGCCACAGGCGAGTTCCAATTTGAGGAACTTTCCCCAGCTGTTAGGCCGCAAGAAACTCAGAAGTTTGGACTGCAGTGACAAAGCTCGAACCCGCGGTTTGTCCCATGCCGTCTGAGCAACAGAACGATAACGTATTGAGCACGATGTGTATCAGCTGTCTCTTGCTTGCTAATTGATGGTCCAGATGTGCCCGTTAATCTTGGTACAGCCGATAGAGTCCATTACAGATGCAAAGTATCTGTAGAACCATGGGGCAGTTGACATTGGCTTATGTGACATCGGGCTGGCGATCTACTGTCATCGTAATTTCGAGCGTTTTTGTACGTTCCATAGTAAGGACAATGATTGTGATAAATTTGGAGTAAGCAAAATCCCTTACACGAGGTTCTCTTTAATGCGTTTCGTATGGGGTTCGAGATGGAACTTGCTGTTGTTCATTTCAATAGGAAGAAAGGTACAGGTTCAATAATCACTTTGTTAAACTGAGCCGCAGTTATCTTCGAGGGTTGCAAATATCTTCCAGCCACTGGCTAGTGTTTCTGTTTGACGTCCTCGGTTTAGTTGGATATCAGCTGGGCGTAAGTTTGCAGGGTGTGGTTTGGAGGACCGCTGAGTCGCAACTTCGCAGCGCAGTCCGAACCACCTCATTTTGTGTTCGCTAGCACCCAACAATGAGGCTATAAAACTTCACGATCCATGCTCCAGAGGTCAAACCAGTGGCGAAGTCCGTGCATGGAGAGCTGAGATTCCTGACTATCGATAATTTGCTGTTTTAGAGCGTGATTGCCCGATGGAATACGTTTTACAAGGATTGGAACCATTCAGTTAAAACCGTAGATGATTCGGACGCCCTGCAATTTATCGGGCTGGTTAGATGGGGGGCGACCCCGTTTATTCAGAATGACTCAGGTGATCCGAGTCTACAGAAGTCTTTCAGCAATGATCAATGAAGCCGGTCACCCTGGGTTTCTTTGTTTCGGCAAGTTCTGCTAGCTGCGTCATGTCGTCTGGCGGGGAGAGTGCGTTGGTGTCTTTGTGTCATCAACTGGTGACGCCCCTGAGTATCAGCTTGCACACGCTACAGGAGTGATAGATAAGAAGTGACTCGTACCAGGACTCTGGGGTTGCACTCTAAAGTTTTTAAAAGCTGGCTAATTAGCTTTCTGTCAGTCTGATTGGGAATAAGTTTGATAGATATCCTGCACTGTGTTGCTGTCTAAATTTTTCTTGATGTACTCTACCCCCTTACTCCAGAGCACCTCTTTGTTTCCCAGGCTTGGAGAGCTTTCCGGAGCATCGGTTTGGTCCTATGCCCAGTCATCATTAGTCTGAATGCTTGAATGGGAGCTAGGTTTGCGGCTGTCGGTTGAACCAAGTAGAGAAAAAGCTTAGTGCTCGCAAACTTCCCTTGATTAATGTCATGCTTATATCCTGTGAAACAGTGGGCGGTTTTCAACTCGGATATGACACGAAAAACCACGCTTCAAGTACAAGGGAACTGGGAACCGTCAAGTTGTTTTCTGCTAATCTTCGTATTCCTTCAATAGTTTACGGAAAGTTAGGCTCAGTTCTAACCAGGCTCCCGTGAGGTATCTGGAAACATGAGGATGTCAAAAGTACTTTCTCGGTATCCTAGATACTATTATGGTAAGTGCGGCTTGGAGGGAGTCACCCATCGTGGTTGGCCCTACTTAACCTACAAAGGTAAGACCTACTACCTAACTGAATTTATTCTTTGCGAGCGTCTTGACATTGCTTGACCTATACTGCTACCTTGACGTGGTGCTCGGGCGTGCGTGCTGTTTTGATCCGCCAGGCTCTTTTGACTAGGATTCCGGTCCTTCCACATACAACCTTATCAGACGGGCTAAAAGAGAGTAGTCAGACGAAAAGCAGTTGCACTCGTAGGACTATATGTTGCGCTACTGACCGCTTAGGATTGCCTAGGTAGCGAGGCACGATCCGATGCGCATACAGCACAACTACTTTTTTAGTTGAAGCATTCCTGTCTTATCTATCAGAAAGAAGGGGGTTAGAAAAGGTACCCTCAAACAAGGAGTACTCGATTGTCCAACGGCTGACCGCGACCACCGGTGTATTATCCATTACAGTCGAAAAACATCTGGTATCGTCCTAAAGCTCGAGGTAGCTTCGAATACATCCACTGCACGCAGCAGTGCTTAGAATCAGATGTTAACGTTCTGTTCACTGCACCCTCGGTCTCGGAGAGCCCCTCACTCCCAGGATCATCGGACTCTCGACTCATGGACTCCGAGTAGGTCCCCCAAGAAAACCTTATCTTATTGTCTCGCCGGTTAGACCTTTGAGTCAGAATCTCGTGGGGGGGGGGGTCCCCCAACTCAAGTCGGCATAAAAGATCGGGAATCATCTGAAGTTATCGCTATCCCAACAGTGACATTCATTTATCACGATCTTCTCTCTTCAAATTTTCTATCTTTCAAATGCATTCGACTGTTGTTGTGTATGCCCGTTTTGTTTTGTCATTTGCCCAGAGGTTCTACGCTCGTAAATGCAAGATGCTTAATTGACATTCGAGCGAGCGAAGTGTAAAGAACGCTTACCAGAAAGCATCGGTGAACAGATTGCCCAGTTCGAGTTTTGTGAGTAAACCTAACGAACACTGGGAGCAAATTGCGGTAGTTGTGAAAGCATGTCGTGAAGTGGTGTGCTCCGAAAGAGCTATGCAGTTGCGACAGGACTCGATTTCTGTCACGTCTATAAACTTTATTGGCATGCGCCGCCCGATTCCAGCCAGCTGTGAATATGGTGACGATCGTCAAGAATTTAAACGCAAGCTGATCAAAGGTTTGCGCAACGACCCAGAGCACCGCTGGGTCGAACAGCTGGAAGGAATGCAGCAAGACTTTTATGTGGGAATAGCAGAAGACTACTTTCCCTGATCTATGGAGTTCAAGTTACTAAACCGTAACGAGGCTGCTGGACCAGATCCCCTCTTTCCTGTTTTCAAGTATTGCGGCGAGATGTTGATATCAGAACTGACAAAACGTTAGACTGTTTGGACGTTTGAAGGGGCATCTCATGATTGGTGCTTATCAACGTTAATTCCCGTTTTCACAAGGGAGGTCCGTAGTCTATGTGGTAACCACAGTTGTATGATTAGTCTGGTGTCTTTTGCGTCCAAGTTGCTCACTGGCCTCATATTATGTCGGTTCAGTAAGCCCAGGGAATGTCAAGATTTGGATCCTGTCGAGGATGTATGGATCAGTTGTTCACCCTCCGACGGATCTTGGAACATCAGGAATCGTATAGGCAACCGACGATCGTGGTGTTTTTTGACCTAAAGGCTGCTTTGAATTCAGTTACTCGTAACTTTCTTTACAAGGGAGTACCAGGGAAACACGTGAATCTGTTGGGATCACTGTAAACTCATTGTTCAAGCAGAGTGAGTGTTTATAGACAAGTGGCTTGGGTGTACATTATTTTTAGCGGTGCTTGTCAAGAGTGCCCGCCCTCTCCCCTTCGTGTTCATTTTTGTCATGGGTAACAATCTGAAGCGTGAGCTTGAAGACTCCAGCGAGCTTGATGTTGAGCTTTTCCTGGCGTTAGGTTAACCGATCTGGAGCATTTGGATGACATTGTGCTACTTAATCCCCCTGCCGATGACACATGCAGACCATGGTGGATAAGGTGATTGACGGGTCTGGTTTGCATGGAACGCGATTTCAAAGTGTTGCTTCGGGACTGTGGCGTTTCCACTCCCACCTTCCTAATGCAGGCAATCTATTCGAGACTGTGTGCATTTTCACACACTTGGATAGTACTACCTCGTCAACTTGTACCGTTGCTGATAAGGCATCAACGTGGATAGCAAAGGCACGAGTTGCTTTTGCCCATCTGCATCATGTTTGACGTCGAAAAGACGTTCGTTTGTCGTTGAAGTGAAAGGCACACAATGCCTGTTTGTGTGCTCTGTCTTGCTCTACGGTTTGGAAACGTGGCCTGTTCGCAATGAAGTAATGTGTATGACCATCGTTGTCTCTGGCACGTAGTCCACACCAAGCGGACTGTTTGTGTGATCAACACGGCGGTTCTCCGGCGCGTATTCCAAAACGCTGTGGACGCGCGATCAACTAGTAAACTGCTTACGTTGCACAGGTTGCGATGATTGGGCCACGTACTCCGTATGCCATCTGGTCACTTACCACACCGGGCATTATATTCTGAGACCACCAACAATTGGGTTAAACCGTGCATTGATCAAGCAACAGCGTGGTCATGAAATATGGGACCCTGGCAGTTCTGTTGAACAAACTAGGTATGTGTTGCCTGTCTGGCTGGGGTCCTTGCAACCACTCGAATCGCTGGCTAGAAACGCTATCCGATATGGTGTGGTGTCTCAGTCACCGGTATACTTGCATCCATACCATTTCTAATTCTTCCACCTGCTTTTTCTTTTATTAATTTTCAACCTTCTTAGTAACGTTTTGTTCTAGGATATTGCACGTCGCTGTTGAGGTGGTTGGTGGTCCTAGCCACAGTACATTCTGCTCAGGCTCATGGCTGTTACGATAAGGATGATGTAACATCCCATTATCAAGGATAACTTGAGACGCACATAACAATTGACATATTTTGTGGGCCCGAAGTATATTCCTTTCTGGCAAACTGCGACCAGCCTGATTGGAAGTTTGTCTCTCGGGAATAAGCCGACAACTTAGAAATCACCCTACAATATAAACAATATGACAGTTAATGACGGGTGATAGCTGTTCCTTCCGTCCTTTATACGTAGTTGCCCTGGTTTTATCCGCCTTCCGTTCTGTTTTATTATGTTTCAATTACATGTGCTCCTGTATTCTGATTGTGCTAAATGTTGGCACAGGGAAAATAGCACGAATTACATCTTTTGATTGTTCTATCAAGCTTTCTGAAGGGAGCTATTTGTTTTAAATCAGTACGTTCGAAAGCAGTTTAGTCGAATCTGTTTCCATCGGCCAAGCTATGTATCAACGATTAATAAACCAGTGTGGCCAAGTGCACTTTTTCATGTTGTAGTGAGTGATCAAGCCGGAAACGCGATTGTTCCAACACTCAGTGTAATATCTCGACACAATGGTTAGATGTGATCAAAGCCAATAACAGATAGATTGTGGTCAACGCAGACGACCGAACAAATCACCACTTGACGAGATCGGACCAGCTGGCAAGAAACCACAAACGAAAATATACGGCAGGCAGTGCCAATCAAACTCATGGAACCAGACAGAATTGCGTACGGCGTTTAATTGGGAACCTTGCTGTGTTGTAGAATGGAATCCCGGCTAATAAACGCGAACGTGTGGGTGGTGAAAACATAAATTGGACAGTAAAAGTTTTGCTTTACTGACGTACTTTTCGCTACAATGTGACTGTTAATTACTTTTTGATAAGAAGGGTAGTTAGGCATCCAGAGTCAAGTGTTTGTTGATGTTCAGGTATTTGACTTCACCAGCTTTGCTACTTTCACGACATGCATCGTTCTTAGTTACTCTATAGTGATAGACCAAAAACAGATTGTTCGCCGAAGTACATTTCGTTTCCAAAGAACGTTTGGGAGCTATTCAGAAAGTGTTGGTAAATCCTTTATCATTTCATTCACGCATTAAGGATAGCATGTAATAACCAGGCACGAGAACTACGCACTGACTTGAGGTAAAATTGTCTGTGAAATGTTACTGTGTCTTGTAGTTCTGTCGCGAAGTGTATGCGCATGGGCCAAAAATCCACCCTTTTCAAATTTCAAGGATTGAACAGGAAACAATCAATGGAAGTGAATGGTCGATCGCCGAGATTTCCCTCAGCGATTAGCCAGACTGGCACGAGCAGTGCGTCGTGTACACACGAATCGGTTCATCCTACACACAGTCGCATTCCACAGCACTTACTCAATACATGGTTAATAAAGTCAGATCACGTCCGGGTTTTGGTACACTTTTAACTTTGTACAGTTATGATGACAACCGAACTAAACCAACTCTAGCAAACTGTCCACATGAAACTTGCAGTAGATAGACAAAGTTTTGATAAGAAGCTGCCCGCTTATGAATAACGCATCCAAACAATCTCGTGAAAGTGGTCTGTCTAAAATAAAACGACCTAACAGTAGAGAACGACACCTTATGACAACCAAATGACTACTGTTTGCTTTCACTCCTACTCTAACCGAGCCTAGTGACTTTCCAACCTCCCTAAACATGATAGCAATCATGCTGCCCGAGGACTATACTCAGACATCTCGTACGCGTACCTCTTTTGATTGAGAGGCGTTGGAAAGCAATGCCGAATCGGGCAGTGCTACTGCGTGCGACTCATTTAGACAGACGCTCAAAGAATTGTTTTGCGTCTTCTGTGTACGTAGAGGACGCGAAGTCGAGCATCCCTGATGAAACTCACACGCCGGTCACACTTTGCGGCTTTTATTCACCAATCTGGTCTTGTATGGGACGTTCCATTTAGTTTGCATGGTAGCTGGTTGTGCTAGTCTGATTTAACGTTGGGGCTAAATTTGCACTGCTTCTCTGCACCTGTTTGAGGGTGCGAATTCTCGGGAAATTTTGGCCCAATGTGTATGCTCCCATCTGCTGTTTATTCATGTGTTCAATTTAGGTTTAGTATACTTTCCCTTTTGATTGCCTTGTCTCCCTGCAGAGTTCTTGAATATTGCTTTTTCTTTTATATTCCAGGGGTTTTCAATGGGTGGTCAGCGTAGGCGAAATCAAGATCCACCCATTAACCACGACGTGCTAGTTTCTTTACAAGACGTTCTCCACGGAACTGTCAAGAAAATGCGCATCACACGGCGACGCCTTAATGCGGATCGCCGCTCAACACGGGAAGAGGAAAAAGTGCTGGAGATTGAGATCAAGAAAGGTTGGAAAGCCGGTACCCGTATCACATTTCCTCGCGAAGGAGATGAGACGCCTGGTGGCAATATTCCTGCTGATGTGGTTTTCACCGTGAAGGATCGGAGCCACAAACACTTCAAACGAGAAGGTTGTGATGTGCGATATATTGCCAAAATCAGTTTGAAGAAGGCCCTGTGTGGTGGGATCGTTGCAATTCCGACCATAGAGGAAGGTACTCGGAATTTAGCCCTAAAAGACATAATTCCGCATGGTACCACTCGACGAATCTGCGGTGAAGGTCTTCCGTATCCGAAAGAACCCAACCGTCGAGGAGATATTATCGTCGAGTTTCATGTGGTATTTCCATACAGCCTCAGCAACTCACAAAAGGCCCAGTTAGCCGACATCCTTCCGGATACTGTTTGAGGACATTGATGTTGACGTTTGCTCTTGTCCAGTTTATCTACTGATCAGTCGTATGCATCAAGAAGTTGTGCATGTTCATTTGGTACCATAATTCGATTTTTGCGGGATCCATCCATATTTGTCATGTGTTCCTCATCATTTGACGAGTAAAATTTATTGTGAAAAGCACCGTTGAAATAAAGTTCATACCGTAAAGAGCGTTTGGTACTATGTTCCTTCTCTAGCTTCGGGAAAATTTTCTGTAAGCTGTCTGGGGATTGAGTCAGCTTATTGATGATTAAGGTTGCCGGCCTGAGCCCGGTTACCTCGAGGGTTTATGTATGTGTTTTCATACATTTTATTCACCCAATTTTCTTGCGATCTAGCGTATAGCACAGCAACACGTATAAGACGCTTAGTTTTCTTTTATCCAGACAAATATGTATACTGACAGTTTATCGTCAGTTTTGTCACGATTTTCCCGGCACCTACTTTCGTGATATTTGAGTATGAAATTTATGACGACCGTTGGTTGTGTGAACGCAATTCGTTTCGTTACTTGCTTTCCTTGTGGTGGGCATGCAAACTAGGTTTGAGACAACGTTTTATTTACAGGCTGGTAAGTAACTCCGTCATGATTTTATCGCTATGATAAGAACAGCCTGGTGGCTTGTGTCGTTTACCAATGAAAAATTTCACTTATGATAACCTTGTTCTCCGCGCGTAGCAGTCTTCCATTGACCTGAATCTGGAACGCTTAATGCACAATAAACAGTTGTTTATCAATTCCGTTTTGATTGTTGGGCCACTATTACATTTTGATCTACCGGTGGTTGCTTTTGACAGCGATGCTGACCACCGATTTGGACACGTTTGCGTTAACCACAGCTTGACTGTTCGGTGCATTCACAATTTAGTCTGTCACATGTTAATGATCGCTGGGTTGTGTAGATGTTGACACTTTTCAGAACTGCTGGCGATTTCGCTTACGGAATGATCCACGTGAATACTTCGTCCATATGAAAAGTATACTCCGATTAAACAGTTCACACACCTGATGTTTTGTTAAACGCCATGTTTGTTCATTTGACAGAACTGCAGTTCATGTGGTCTAATTTCTTCAGCTACCCCACCAGGGTATCTCTGATACATAGTTGATTTCCCTGGACTTGCTCAGTTTTAACGTATAGATGACTAGGTGCTGATTTGTTCACTTACGGCTTAATTTGCCCTGACCCGATCGTTTAGACACCTTCAGGTTCGACACACTACTGTTTTACAGCCAGTTCGCGTCTCACTTCCGCATTTTGCCTGATAGATACGTTTGAGATGTGTAAAGCCGACATGAAAGGAAAAGTTGTGTTCTCTTGATGCAAACTCGCTCTTCACAAATGTGCCATTAGGTGAGACGGTCAACTTCATCTGTGATTTTGCACTGGCTCATAACATAAAGCTGCATGTTCCGTCCAATATGTTGAAGCCTTTGCTATTATTGTGTACTGAAAATATCAAATTTTATTCCCAAAACATGAGATTCAAACAAATAGACGGGGTTGTGATGTGTAACCCTCTGGGACCGATTTTGGCTGAATTGTTCATGTCTGTGATTGAGCTCCACCTCGCGAATACACTGCGTTACATCCCGCTTTATCGTCGATACGTTGACGACATAATAGTATTCGCACAGGACAAAGAGACCATAGGAAAACTATTGGATTTATTGAACTCTGCATCGAAATCTAACGTTATCGTCCGAGTTTGAAAAGGAAGACACGCTCGCCTTTCTGGACGTCAGTATCAAGCGACGGAATGATGGTACAGTGTGTCGATCGGTACATCGTAAGTCCAGCTGGGGAGGACAATATTTGAATTTCAACAGTTTCTAACCCATACAACACAAACGCTCGTTGGTACGTCGTCTATTTCACAGCGCGAACTATCTGTACAGGTGATACACTAGATACCGAGTTAAAATTTATTAGAGCCTGGTTTCCAGCGGTTATCCATTGGGTTTCATTGACTTTCACAGCAAGCCTTAAGTAATAAACCCACAAGAAACTTCTGTCCCGAAGAAACCGGTGTACATGCAGTTACCATACAAAGGAGAGTAATAAGTCGTTTCTAACGTGACGACTGATGCAGGCCATCCAACGGACGTACAGTGCAGCTACACTGCGGTTGCTCAGTCGCGCCAAGTCACTCACCGTTCCTCATATTAAGACGCGGACGCCAGAACTGTCCGCTTCACGCTGTGTCTACCATTTCACCTGCAGCTGCGGTGACATTTGCATTGGCAGAACTGGTCGATCCCTGCGCCTTAGAATGAAGAAACACGTGCCCAAGTACATCGAGGACTTGATGTGTGGCGTGACCCAATGCGACCCCACTAAACAACGCAAACCGGCTTTTTCGATCGCCAGACACCTGCTAGAGACCGATCATGTGGTCGACCCGACAACCGCTTTCCGTGTGTTGATGCCTCATCACAAGCCCGTCATTCTTCAGTCACTCGAGGCGCTACGCGCAGCAAGCCGGTCCTCTGTGTGCAAAAGCTGTTGACCTTGAGCCTCCGCCTGCCATGGTTTTGACCAATGACAGACTGGTGTATACATTGGCTTGATTTGTGACCTTAATTTCGCCTAAATATTTTTTACGTTCACCGCTGTTAGATGTAGCAACTGACGAGACCATACGAAATGGTATTACCATCTTGCAAAACCGGTCTTCTGATTTCGCTGCTCAAATTCCTAACTGGGGAACGATGTTTTATATTTCTAAATCGAAGACTCCCAGCCCACATTACCAAAGGCCTTGACAAGCACTTTGGATGCGTTCGATGGAATAAAATTCGGACAGCATTTTCCCATATCGGACTGAAGCGAAATATCTGGAGAATTGAAACCTCCCTCGGTGGACTATAATCAGTGTGATATTTATTATCGAGATTGTTTTGTTTACGTTATTGCAAACCGTTGTTACAGGTTTCCCCACTCTAATTGTGCGTTATTGTAAGTGTTATGAACACCCCTACCATTGAAGGTGCAACGTGAGTCACATTTCACTCATCTTTGTAACACCAACAGAAGAAGCTGATCATCTGCCTGTATCTCAGTCTTCGACTTCCACCACAGTATACGTCAAACAGTTCCGTATTTTCACCAACGTGTCAGACAACAGACATACTGGGGGGATAGAGATGCGCGGATGTGTATCCTACGGGACCTATTGAGTTGAGTTCGTCGTATCCATAGCTCATTGACTGCGCTTACTTGCAATGGAATTGGCCTTGGATATGAGAACTATGTTTCCCATTGTCAGGGTGCCACGTTTAAAAGGATGGAAGGCTGTTCGGGGACGTTTGTGGTGAGTATTTAACTATCGGTACTATTCTTAATATCATGCGGGTTACGTATCATGTGTGCATTGCCAAACTGATTACTTTTGATACCGACACACCCAAACCCGATATCTTCGAAAAGGTTTACTGTGATGTAACTGGTTGGTTCAAGGGTAAATTTTTGGTTTGACTGCGTGCATAAGTTAGGTAAAATCATTGTGTAATCCACAACAACGCCATCAGGAGTTTCACTTAGTACATGGTTGCAAACGGGTGGGTGGCGTGATTTGCATCATTCAACCCATGTGGGTCAGACAAATGCGTTGTCTTTGTCTGATACTTATTGCACATGTGCGAACGCTGGACGTCTGATTGTTCACTCACCCACAATACATATGACATCTTGTTGCTGTCACTGTTGGTTGGTCTTCCATATCAACTGCCTATGTGACCTGCCGACTACTGGTCATTTCTAACTGACCCTACATGCGACTCATTCGTGTGCCTGATTTAACTCAATTTCACCAAGCTTGGTGTTGATCCGGAGTGCGAAAAACAGTCTGGTAAGCCACAGTTCTGCTTTAAGAATTCGCATGCAAAAATGAGTGTATGGGAACTCTAAGGTGAGCGGTCAAGTGGTTATGTAAGCATTCCCAAGTTACAACGTAGTGCTGATTGATTTCGCGTGCCAGCTGCCAGTTGGTCAACTGGGTTGGTCTTTATTCATCACTAGTTGAGGCTAAAAGTACTTATCGCACGAAGGCTGACATCAGACTTGTTAGTGCTAAAATGACCGGTTGCCTTTCGATATTGTTTGCCAGTCCGAGTCAACTCGATCACCTCACCCTTATACCGTGGAACGCTGTTGGTTTACCCTTAACTGAATGATTCACAGGGCTAGAGAAATACTGAGGCGGCCATTCACTGAGTTGAATGAGAGATGGATATTGGGTGGATGGGAGTTCATCTAAATAATGCAAAGGAGCGGAACGGATAATTCACTAACCAGCCCGGTTGAGTTCACCAAACAGAATGGAAAGGTTGTATCTCCGAAAAGGTGTGGACAATCAATTTCGCTTGGTTCACAACTTTGCTCCCACGGATTCAATTAAGACCGTTTATAAAATTCCCGTTAACAAGCGGGTGTTCTACTAATGGGAGCTGACATGAGCAAAGGTTCAGCAGACCGTTTTTTTCTGAAGAGGTTGCCTGAAAACTTCCCATGTGCACTCGTAAGCCGAGCTGAGATATCATTGGTGTTCAATTTATGTGATTGATTACCAATATGCAACACACTGTTCGGGAAGTTCGATGAATCATGAGTTTAACTTTATTCGGATGTGTTAATCGTTGGGGTGATTGGCTGGGCTTATCAGGATAGCTACTACGTTTCCTCTAGACCTAACACCTGGACGTAACTCACAAGTCAATGCCACTGGATGCTTGGAGGTGACAAATCGACCGTGCTTAATGCGAGTCAAATGGGTCCGTGACCAATAGAGCTGTTTCATAAGAACAGTCCTGACGAGGGCACCCATCGCTAGTGAGCAGAACTGGAGTCTAGTGATTCTTTCCGAACAGGACTAACGGAAGTGTGGCTGGATTCTTACGAGGTGGTCAACTGAGACTAGGGTTCATCTTGCACTAGCACTGTCGTCACAATCGGCGCGATGGCGTTTCAGCTGATCATCGCTTAGCGCACGAAAGAGTTTCGTTTGTACCCTCAACCTACAGTAGTTAGTGAAGTGTACATTGCTTCTCGTTGGTCAATCGTCAGCAGCACTGACCGGACAGTGCAGTCTAGGGATTGAATGTTCATTTACTACTGTACCTACTCTACAGCAAATGAAAATCGTTGCGAACCAGCCTGTTTATCAACTCTTCATGTTGTACTTCTTGGCTTCCAGACCACAAAGTTAAATGCAAGGTAGATAATGTGAAGTTCCAATCGGAGATAGGTAACGTCGTTGTCATTGGGATGACCACACATACAGAACAGCGTATAGTAAGTTACTCGTCATAGTGATGTTTACTAATCTTGATTCTTGTTGTGTCTACTGTGAATAACAGCAACAATAACAAATCACTGCTGTGTGTTACACAACGGAGCTAATAAGTAGTGGGATCCGAATTGAGTGGAGCGTCATACGTCTTAACTTTCCTGACATTCCTCGACATCCGGAAGACCGAAAACCGAGAGCGTCGTTCGGAAATGTACGCTTGGCATAGAACAGTTTGACAAAAAAACCTGACAATAGGTGCAGATCTATACTAACCAACAAAACAGTGTATAAGATCGTTGTGACGTATTTTCACATATTTTGTAATTGACATCTGTTAGCAGACAGCTTCTCAGCACAGCTATCTCACCCCGCCTTTGTGAGTATTCAGATAGTAGACATGGCAATTTACAAACCCAACAGCACCACAGTTGATAAACTACCGGTTCATTATGTTGTGAAAAATGGAACCCGATATGAGGTCCTTTTGTTTTGTTGCAACTGTAGTTTTCAAGATAGGCAGGTTGTAACGTTCTGTTGGCAAAAATATGCTCAAACAGAGTTCGGAAAGATTACTTGGTAGTATGTTGAAGAACAGTTTGAAGATCGAAGAGCATTATTTGGGTAAGTTTATTGCAGGTGTGTATAGTTGGTATATAGTTAGGTAGTACGATAACATGGTTCGTTTTAACTAGAAAGCTGTATGAAAAAGCGATGCAGAATAATGAACTCTGTTAGGGATCGTAGAGTCAAGTCAGTGATACGCCTGTCGCGTCCCGATGACACATCATCATCATAGACAGCAATACATCAGTGGTTAACACTAATGNCTACTGTTGGCAAGCTTTAACAGGAACAAAACTCCGGCATATTGCATCCTTTTGGAAAGGGCTGATTGAAAATCTGTTGTGAACGCGGGAGTTGTGATTAGTTTTTTCTGAGATTCAAGTTGTACTATCACTCGGTGCTTGACCTTCTTCCACAGCAAACTTCAGCTCATTAAGATAGGCGGGTTTTGTATGCATAGTGAACTTAAAGTTTTGTTAGCAGTACATATGTCTCCTACGCATCATCCGATGACTGTGCTTTGTATTTTAAATGGCGTAACGGAAAAAGCCGTGAGGAATGCTCCGGAAGGCTTATCTATCCGTCAGGAAAGTAGCTTCTGTCACTTTAAGCGTAACACGACGTTATGAGCCCAACGTCTGCTTCTATCATCGTTTGTTGTCATTCATTTTGTTGTAATCGAAAGTCTGTTTAACTGATTTCTTTCGGGAGAGATCAGACCAACCGGTGAAAATATGTTTGACTGTCGATAAAGATTAGTGTGCATGAATTGATGAGTAACCCGACTACAAAATGTACGGCTATTCAATCGTTTGGCAGTGTTTTCTATACTGTTCTGTCGACAGCATTCATTTTTCACAACAAACGAACATAGCTTGTTATGGAGTAATAGAGGGATGTGTGTTCGGACTGTTCTCCGAGGGAAGAAAAAAATAACCCCCCTCCCGACTAAATCATTCAGTTGCCCTGCACGTTCACGCAATTTCACTTCTTTAATACCTTGACTGGCCATGCTTTAGGTGGGCACTTGTGGTGTGTTGGAACGCAGGCTCCTTCACGCTTGCATCAAAACAACCATGCTATACAATAGCTGACTTACATTAGTATCTGTGTGTGTCAAGCGGTCTGCGAGGTAACAATCGGGGCCTCAGGTCGGCCAATCAAACACCACAGTCCCGGAATGAATTAACCGTGCTAAGTTGAATTATTGCTTATGAAATGTGTTGTACACTGATAAAACGTTTGTGCCAGGGTGAGTTGAAGAAATTGTTCTAGATTATGTCAACCTCTTGACTGTCATTTGTTCAAAGATCGAACACTGAAATGCCACAGGTGTCCGCAAAGAACGCCATTCGTCAGTGAGTCAACTGAGGTGCACTCTATCCCTCTTCAACCAATAGTATTCCATGTGTCGGACCGTAACAAAATAATTATTGTACTCACTACAGATATGGACGAAGTGTCTGTGATGAATCGATGTGGCACGAGCCCTGACTCATAATGGATGAATCGGTATCTGCTGTCGGTTCGCCTAATTGGTTCTATTCGTTTCCCCATAGTTTGTACGTGGATCTTCATTTGACTTCTGCTGCACAGTGATTGTGGAGACTATGCTCAAGTGTAGGTACGATCTTTGGGGAACGTGTTATTTTGGAATCTAACCACCATATTCGCCGTTGTCTCGGTCTGTTAAAACCGCTCGTCATTTCTTCCACTTCGTTCGCACGTTGAACTTTGCCATTCTCAACAAACTCGTGGAGTTGCTTGCACATTCAGCTGCATATGTTGGGACGCTGTATCCCTATCAGTTCCCTCATGCTATGAAGTGAACAGAACGAATGTAAAATGAAATTTTACTCCCATAGGGCTCGGTTGCGCGTTACTGAATTCATATCTAAGCATCTGATAAGACGGTGTGGCAACTGGAATTTCGTGCTACGTGTAACCGGTTCTCAGGGCACCTGTCGTTAACACTGTAAGCCGGCCTTCAGCCAGAGCTTCCGCTCGAAAATACCATCTTCTTTTCGGAAGAGGCTGACTGGAAAGTCTATCTGAATGCGAACACTGCGATCAAATGTGAGTGATGGTCAACTTGAAAATACCATCAATCGTTCCGTTTCTGTGTACAATTAATTCTTGTAGAGACTATTCAAACGAAACTAAGCTTAATATTTTCTATAAAAAAAAACTTCTTCCGTTTGTCAGAAAAATGGCGTAGTAATATGAAATAGTATAATTAGATTTTAAAGAAACATTGCTTACAAATGGGACCGCGATATAATTTAGTCGTTGGTGTATATGAATAATACAGATGATACTCAAAGGGATTTCACACGGCGTCAGGACTGATCTGGCCACACTGACTCATTTGAAGGTATTGTTAAAACAACTAACATTGTTAATAGGCTCATAAAAGTGGCGTTTTAGCGTCAGGATATGAGATCGTCATGTAGTGAGTGATGCTGAAATATACGGCAAAGTCATATAACCAAGCTTAATTTTCTTGAAATTGTACCCCTTTTCTGCACCTACCCTGGAGACAGGCTTTTATCAATCGGGCTTACAGTTGCACATAAGTAATTACCCGCATTATTGAACAAATAATTTGGGCATCTTTCAAACTCAACCGATCGGCCGCTTTTGTTTCCTGCTCGTGTGTTGAGTTGGAAATTCGAGGCTGACCGCACTGGTCGTAAAGTCACTGTTTGGTAAAGACAATAGTTGTATGTCTATGTCTCTTCTTCCGCAAATTCTCCAACTGTATTACTGGGCGTATACACTATTCAGTTGTTCATTTGCTCAAGTTGCATTTTTCCAGGATATCAGAGCAAAATTTAAGACGGATTGTTAATCAAACCCAGTTTTGCGCATTTCCACAAAATCGATTGCACATAACCTAATCGATGGCATAACGGGGATCACGTGATGGCAATTAAGCAACGTCGTTGTAGGAAAGCCATTGAAACGACCGACTGATTAGACCCTAAAAGAGAAGAAACCATACCACGAGGTCACATCCACATTGGGTCTGCTTGCCGCCAACGCAACATGTCAAGTGAATCGGGCGAACTAAACGAATAACTGAATCTTGGAATCATGCAATCTTGTCGTTTTCACTATAGCAGATTTCCATAATCCTTCTTCCTTCAGGTTTTGCGGTTTCCTAATGCCTCCACACAAAGCAAATTACACAGTTGTCTTATAGGCAGTCAGCCAACAGATGCACTTATGCAACATGAAAACGAACGTTGCAATAAAAAAACAGACCGACTTGTCGGGCCAGTTTTGCGTTATTCAGCTACCTGAAACATCTGCTTCCTTTACGAAGTCACACGAGTGTAGGTTACGAAATGCATAATTTTCATGCTCCCCAAACTAACACATACAAGCTGAGTCCACTGAAATGAAAACAAAACAGATTCGTTGGGAGTATCAGGTATCTCACTGATGGCATACGACTGTCGGTAGCTAAGCCGAACATGCCCCATTGTGTATAGCCAGCAACCGAACCACAAGATGACTCCGTTTGTACCAATAATTGGGTTCCTTTCAGACCCGGCGCACTCATCTTTGAGGTCAAAATACTGACACCTACTGTGAAACAGTATATCACGAATGAAAAAAGAACAGTGGTATTCTTGGAAAGTTACTAAGACAAACCGGAAAACCAATTGCAATGAAGTTATTAGACAGTTCCCGGAAGTTCTTCCTAAAATGCAGTTAATAAGGTACGCTCATTCCACTCCTTTTGAAAATTCCACAACCTCATGGCGCGCTTGAGATGTTTGACAACCGAGTCAGGCACGCTTGTTGTAAACCCCCGAAAAGATACACTGGATCAGCCACAGTATAGATTTGAGCTTGACAGAATTAGGATTTTTCGCCTTGAGATAAAGACAACGAAAAAACTTGGTCCCAGAGGTAACGCGATTGTCCCCGCCAATTGTTCTCAGATCAAATCCAAAAACCAGTGCGAAAATCCACTTTGTTTCCCTCCAGAACGTGTGTGACAACAAAGAAAATAGATGGCATTTAATGGCACATGGTGACCTACAAACATTCTCGAATGGTTTTCTCGAGATGGTAGGTGGTATGGGACCAAAAGTGGAGGGGTTGTTTAACAGAATACTACTACTTTTCTGATGAGTAGTCGGGGATTTTGTTTATCTTCAAGTTGACCATCACTCACATTTGATCGCAGCGTTCGCATTCAGATAGACTTTCCAGCCAG
>QNGE01002166.1:46390-58219 GCA_008508345.1 Paragonimus westermani
CGGGGTTATCGATTGGAGTTAACAGGCAGTAACTGTGTCTCCTCTCGAGACGATCGGGCAACCTGATCATTGCTCACAAGCGAGAGTGGTTGAGCGTTCAGATTTGATAATTCGGTCGTGTTTAACGTGAGGTCGATGGCGCAGTGTTGAACACGGTTGCCTCATGATTGGAATGTCCGGAGTTCAAATCCCGGCCGTGGCAAAGATATGCACTACTGACGAGCTCTAATGAGGGCGAAACTCGAGTCCAGTGCTTCTTTTCGAAAGAGTCTGGCTGGAAAGTCTATCTGAATGCGAACTCTGCGATTAAATGTGAGTGATGCTCAATTTGAATACTACTACTTTTGCCTGAAGGCAAACCTCAGCCAACAGCATATCTACATACATTTGTATATCTGAGTCCGTTTTGGACAGTTGCGCACTAGAGGTTTCCATTTTTTAGGTTGGCAAGTCAAACATAAATAATTCAGGAAGCTGAAACAGCGCTTCAGCCGCGAGTCTTAAGAAGGTAGGTGTATTAAATAGATAGTTGCGTTCTGCCTGCACACTCAAAATTTGACGAAGTAAAGCGAACGGTAACAGTGGCAACGTGAGAACGGTAGTCTGACCAAGCGTGGTTGGCCGTAAGTGACTTAAAGCATTAAAGTTAAGTTGCATTGCGTATTGCCGTAAAGTTGTTGACCGTGAATATAACTTGCTCTCGGATTAGAGAGCGTGATCCATTAGAAGGTCACAACACTGGTACAACATTCCAGAGCAAGACTGACCTCCTGCCTCGGTGATCCAAATTGGTTTGTGAATACTCCTCATATGCTGTGTTCAGTTGCGTCCGCCAAAAACCTGCAATTGTTCTCCCCAAAATTCCGTCCGCTGCTAGCTGGCTCGACTAGCATAACGATAGGTGCTTCACATAAGACACTTCTGCTGGTCTTCGGGAGTCACAATGGTCAGTCGCTTCCTGATAAGTGTCCAAACAACTTTCTCGATTGCTGTCCTCTCCAGTAGGATGTTTGAAAGCTCTCCCGTGCTGAATTCAGTTCTGATGTCGTTGACGAACTGACATGTTGTGAAGGTCCATAATTTGCACTAACGTAGTGTTAAACCGATGCGTGGTGATTCTGCGAGCTGGCTGCAATTCACCTACTCAGAAGTGGAACGCCATCCCCAGTGTCCATATATCACAAGGAGCATCGGGAATGTTAAGACTTGAAAACCTTATCACACTCTTTTTGGTTGTTTAGTTCCCCGAATTTCCGTATGTCAGGAGGAAAGTAGCTGTGAAGGTGTTCATAACAAGCTTACGAATTGGCAGCACTGTTTCTGTAACTGATAGCACTTCCCCGTACTTCATCCAGTAACGAGCATCTCAGTGCTGTATGCAGTCGTCTAAGGTCAGTTCTGTGGAGTTCGGTTTTCGTCATCATAACACATACAGCCATTGACCAAAACTTAGAGTGCTTTCTTGCGACTGAAGCACATCTTCACAGCTTCGATATTAAACCGTGTCTTCGAATTGTTGGCCAAGAGCATTTCAGGCCGGGCGCAGTAGGTATTAAGTAATACAAAATCATAATACATACTGAAGTAAGGTCCGTAACAGTCCATACGCATCTTCCGTTGTAATAAGTAGCACTGAGGACACGAAGTCAAGTCGCTTGGTTAGTGTTTAATTTTATGTGGACAAAAATTGTAGTCCTTGAACAAACTGTCCGGACAACGACATATCTGCTCAAAAAGGAATGCAGCTGCCCAGTTTCCACGTGGCTTTAGGGAAATCACTATCCGGACTAGAAGTAGCATGATCTCACTGGCATGGTACACCATCCGGGTGGATCAATAATTCCTCTCAAACCTAAGAAAATGTCGAAGGCGCTTCCGGTAATGGTGAGTGTCAATTTTCCTTAACTGCTGATAGCATTTCCTCATATTACTGTCGGATATGTCTCAGAAGCTCTTCTCAGGCCACAGGATTGGGAAGCAATACATATTGGCAGACCTCCGGAGCAGTAAATTATCCAAATCAGGACATATTTATCTGAAGGATTTGATTATCTGGCCAGTAGACAGTAACACGCGCATAAGCTGAGTGATGCGTCACCGCGGAAGCATTACAGCAGTTAGCTTGGATACCAAGTCATTGTAGTACTTCATAATCAGTGACGACGTGGGATTGAGGGCTAAATGAGCTGAACTCCGGTCCATCCACATCATAGTCAAGTCTTTTTCCTGCATTCCAGTATACAAATTTACCTAATTCACTAACTCGCAAGCGCAAACGACTGGGCAACCATTATATTGCAATAAAGCATGACGCAGTGTGATAAACAACTTGTGGTTCGATGACATGAACGTCAGCAGTATCACGCGATCCACAATAAGTTGTTCGGGACGCAATATAGCCGTATCAGTCGTAGAACTTCATGTTCATTCGCTCACCGCCTGAACCATGGAAAGCGGTTGGGCTCTAGAGGCAAAATTTGGGGTAAACCGGAGAGGCATTGCTGACGGCCCACAGTCAATCAGTTATTCCTAATTCCTAGGCTTTTCATGACTGGTCAGAAATCACTCTCCTGACCAAGTTGTCAGTTCAAGTATTTTCAATTTGTTGAACTAACAGATGTTTTTTACCCGCCTAATCTACAAGGCACCTTCGGCAAAAAGTTGAAACGTTGCTCCCAGACGATGACCGGGATTATTTCTCGCCTTACGAAATACGAATGTGTCATCCACATTGGCACTTGCCCTAGCCATTCCAATTAGAATTTGGTTAGTGGCAATCTGTCATGTTCACTGTGACAAATGAGGTTCGGACTGAGGAACGTTTTATTGGGAGAGTTCCTGTGGCACAGTAATCGTCGCCGGAGACCCTGGCTCTGTGGACCCAAGGAATTTGCTATCAGATAACAACAAGAACGATTTCCGAAAGAAAAAATCCACATACAAAGACTTTGTGACATCCCCAGCCTATTCTATGAGTGCCACGTATCTCTTCAGCTTCGGGTTCAACTTGGTGGGGCAGTCATAATGGGTTATTTGCAAACGACTGTCTGCTTTTTCTCTTGTATCGAGTGAGTTGGTCTTGTTTTCCAGAAAGAAAAGTTTATTTTCTCCATCCAAGTCCGCTACATTCACCCTCTTGCCGTCTGTATTTCACATACAGTGAATGATCAGCTGTCGAAGTATGGTCTACGTCACCTCAGGCCTTTTCACTCAAGCGGTGCTTAGTGTCAGGGAACAACCGTATGTTTCACATCACCCAATTCTAAAATCGCCGAACTCTTCTAAGGCATCATTGTTTCACCATATCCCACATGTACTGTGATTTCGCCGAGTCTCAAACTATGATCACGTACGTCACAAAGCTAGAAATTCGTTCGGTTCGCACACACCCCGGGGTTTACCGACTCCAGAACAGTCCTTAGAATAATGAACCCGGTGCTTGTTTTATCAAAAGTTGTTGTCCTCCGGACGTAAACGGTAGTGACTGGACTGGATTCTGAGCAACAATCCGCACCTCTGAACTTAGTGAAGTTGTGTTTGGCACTTTTGCGGGTTTTCTTCTCCAAATTATTTTTGGCATGCGTGACGAACAGCAGTTTGAAACTGACACTTCTATCGGAGACCGAATCCACTGTCAGACAGACACCAGTTTAAAAACATTATGACGAGTGGACATTTCAGAAATGCTGCCGTCTCGAATTAGTAATTCGAGCTCTGCAATAGGTGGAATGTTTCACAGAAGGTTTTCTGGAATAACAAGAGGGCAGACCATTCTATGGTGGCTACAGTCACATCGTCCTTCTGTTTACGATCTTCATGGCATCTGTCAAAGTTAGTTTTTGGCTTACTAGCAACTTCGGTTGCAAATATGTGCTGTTAGGGCCGACAGTTGACTAGGTCCTTGAGTTTTTTGTCACCAAATTTGCAGCGCGTGGCCTGTTTCTCTAGCTGTAAGAAAACAATTCAATGGGGCGTATTTGAGTCACATGCAAACGTCTCAAAATTCCGCGGCTCACCTGCTGGAAACTTTGCCGGCAATAACGGTTGTAGATTAGAAGTTTTGTAACTGCATATAGGGAAATTCTTGTGAGGGTCTAGGAAGTGTCAAGTTATTTTTATCAGGGAGTAGGAATTTTGTCCCCTATCGGCCAAGAAGTAGATAGATTGTTTGTTTGATTTGATATGTTTTCCCAATTCTATGCCGCAGACACAAATATTCCGTTCACTCCTTACCCTCTCAGGTGTTGCCCCCGAATTTCACATGGAGGTCATGAACAGTTCCCGCTCAGTAATAATTATTAGCAATTGTATTTCGGATTATGACCGAATTCCTCATGCCCGGATTGTGCACTTAGGAGTGGACTAGATTGTGCCAACCGGTATAGCGGCAAAAAGAGACGAAATTCCAACCGAAGTTAGTTTGTATTAAACAACCTGAAGATATAACTAAAAACTACATTATCTAGTTATGGAGTTAATTTTGTGAAGAAGAACGTGGTCCAATAACGACTGATTACATCGGCATGACGCATGTTAGCATGGTTAGTCCAGTACGCGTGTGATCTCTACTGGATACTGAACACACTTTCCTCCGTTGTGGTCTGAACAGCATTGGGGTTTGTCAAAACATCTTTGTGGAGCACATTCACCAGGAGAGCGTCTCGCTGTGTACGATCTTCCGATTGCACAGGTGCCCTAACAAATAGATAACTGAGGGCTCACCAATATGCTAATATACTATTTGAAATGGTGTTCGCAATGCGGCTGATTCACTCAGACTTATAGCTCTGAATGTTCCAATTACAATCAGTGGATGCTTATCACAAGATTTCCCGGCAGAACACGCCATCCCTCTTTTTAGGTTATGGTAGCGCCAACTTCAGGCTTAAGGACCATCCAAATTAAGTTTACACCCCCCACTATATATCTCTTATTCCAACTGGAATGTCCACAAGACGTGTGTGCCTACCCTTTTTAAACAGAACTTTATGCGTTTATGAGTGAGGATAATTGACATTGCAATCTTTTACTGTTCATACCACGGGGGGTAGCGTAAGTCTGTTCACGCTCTGTCAACGTGGAACTCACTGTGGTGTTAAATAACAGCTGGCAAAATTTGTTTGTCTCTTCTAGGTAGAGTTGATGATGACAAAGTTATTAACCACTGTTTCTTCCACTCAAGGTGTACAGCACTTAACTATATCTCACACTGTTGTTGAGTGACTCTTGTTCGAATGGTTATCAGATTACACCCCTAACTGACCAAACGCCTTCAGCAATTCGCTACTTAGAGTTTTCTCCAAAATCCTACTCTTTCCTTGCTTTCACTTCCCTCTCACGTGAGCCTTATGTCGGAGACTCATTTCTCTTCACTCACTCCGAGGATATCATGTATTCGACGTGTATCATTCGGAGATTTCTTCTCCTGTCGTCTTGCCGAATGGTCTCACTGAAGCACGCTGCTCACCGTGTGATAGGTACAAACGAATTGATACTTTGTAATGCTTCTTGAGGTTCATTCTTAAGCCCTCCTTGTTAGAAAAGAATTAGCTGTAAAGTTGAACTAAGAGCACTTAAACTGTTGTCTACCGGCCTAATTGTGGAAGCGTAAAATATTCACCCCAAATGACCATAAAGCAGTTTCGTAACATTGCCTGACATGATGAACCCCTCGGAGAACTATGAGTGGCACATTAGGACCTCCTAAATCGTCAAACGACCAGCTGTAGTATCAGTTTCTTTTGTATGAGAATCAAAATCCGAATGTATGCTAATTAACTCACCTTTGTGCCTGTTACCTTGACAAAAATAGTGATGATCTGGTTTGCTTGTCTGACCGGACCGGTAGGCCGACCCACTTTATTGATCTACCACACCAGACCGAGTATGCCTTAACTTGTTCCTTCATGGATAACCGTCAGTCGTGGTGTATAGTTTTATTTTTCTAAAGCTGACATGACGAATGTCGTAGTCAGCATGGTGTGTGCGCATAGTGTCTTCTAGTTACGTCGTGGACATTGTAGAAACTGGTTATATATTTAGGGATGGTAGCACGGTTTTCAGACAATGTTCTGACATCTGCCATTTGGATTTTAAAAAAAACAGGCAGTTAATGATTTACTGTAACGAGATTGCCCTGAAAACACTTAGTGGCTCTAACATCTTGTGGTGGGTGGTGTTTAAAGCTTAACAAGTAACTATGGAAACAACCACCGGTCTGAGCCAGGAACGCGGATGACGTAAGAATAGTTTATTCGGGAAATTAACATATGGGGTATATGCTTCAACACTACAACAAAGAAACACACTCATTTGCATATAACACTGCTTTAGGGATATCTCGGCTGGTAATGCCAAATTTGTATACAAAAAAACACTATATCACACCAGGATGCACTTCAACATTTCTTCAAGTAATTTACTCCGGTTACTTCAACACTCAAATGTATGCCCCCGGCCTAATTTTTGGCGTGAGCCGTGTAGTCGTCCTCATTACATCATATCGGGCGTATTGACAAGAAGTATGGATTAGTGACTGCACTTCTAGCAGCCTGGTCAGATTGCTGAAGCAGCCTTTATCTATCTACCAATTCATGGACGAGTATCCGTAAGTGACGGTTCACAGTACTGAGACTTCGGACTCGTCCAGCAAGACTGCGTAAAATTAAAATCCGCAATTAACAAAGTTAATCAAACTGAATGATATTGGTCACTGCCTTGAAAGCGAAAGGAGGTAACAGTGCGTTGCGGCTAATCCGTTAACATTCGTTACTGCGCCGGTCAGGTCAACTTTACCGGTCGCGTGTTCACAGCAGTTCTTGTGGCATGTGGACAGAATGCGAGGCCCCACCACGCCGTACACACATTTGTTGCCGCGCCACCATCATGTGTTTCTAACCCCAGTGATCTTGGCCAATTCGATAAGACCTAGAACCGTGGGACCCAAATTTGTCCCTACCACTTTAGTTACCGTCACACACATACAGCCGCTGTGCTACAGCGTTATCCAGCTACAGCTGTTGCCTAGTCATTCCAACGCATGGGCACGCAATTTAGGCAGTGGACGACGAGACAGGAATCAACACGATCTTTTCTCCGGGACCAACAAGACAACGAGACCTGTTCATACAGGTGAACACAACATGCCTGGGTATCCTACACACTACGGGGCAGATACTGTACCATTGTGCTATGGAAGTAACGCGCCTTTTTCGTGTTAAAACGTTCTATCTTGGCTTGGATGCTATCCTCAGACTCTTGCTGTACGGCTTCACCCAGTCTACTAGCGCGCAGTCATGAAAAACACGACTGCATAGAAAACACGCTGTAATGCTGATTACCAGTTCGACAAATAAATGAAATGCATGTCAATATATGTCATAAGTTAGTCGCCAAATATAGCCAACTACACGTTGAACCAATGTCCAGTTGCTTAAGCCACTTCGCGGCTAGGTGGACCAGTATGGTCAGTTCTACAGCTGTTACACTCTGATTGGTTTATGGGGCTAGCACGATACCCACTTCCACCTTCATGCCTCATCCTGGTTAGTTCAACTGGAGAACTTTGCACGCTAGTGCTTCGTTGATGAACGATTTCGTCAGCCGTCCCCGATGGCCGAATTAAGCTATTATGATTATGTCATCTCCTGACAGCTATATAAATCCCAAATGAGTTACGGTGTTTCTTTCTTGCATATCACTACGTTGACAGACGCTGGAGCCCACCAAATACTTAACTAACTCACAAATTTAGGAATAACTACTGACATTACTTTACTGTCTGATGAGCTGAACTTTATTTGTACACCCTTTCACATTATTCACGTCTTTCTCGGACAAGTGAAGAGATTCACCGTGTGCTGTAATTATCAGTCTAGCACCTAGCCTATGTTGGCCTCAGTTTGATTGGTCCACTAACCTTGAGTGACCTAATGTCCAACCACTTTCGATGAGTGCTCGATTTGTGTTGTCTGTCCACGCTCAAAACATATACGGAGCGCTACACAGGAAGTTTGCAATTATTTAGCAAATTACAAGCAGATAGCCTTGATTTTTGTGTAAAGCAAGCTTCATCTGCAATCTGTTGCTTAAAAGCATTCACCAACGTGTATTACAGAGGTTGTGCCAAAACGTCATTTGGAACGTATTCACAGTAAATAGGGTATTGTTCATTCACTTGCAGTCATGAAGTCACTTATAATTTGCTCATATCAACGTGTGTCCAAACCTCACTTAAGTGTGTACTGTACTGCATTGTGCTATCTGACGGTCAGTTACTGATCTTGCGCGCCGGACGATCAAGATCGAGCTGACCTCTTCCATTACGGTCTCAAATGAAGGAACGTTTCACGAACCAACCATACAACTGCCAGCCAAGCACAAAATCCCTATAGACGAATGACAATCGGTGTCTGTGGACGGTACTTTGATATTACCGTAGTTTATAAAGATTTTCTGTCGTAATAAACTATTCAAACCAAGAAAAATACACAGTTCAGCAAAATTCTTACGCCAGTCGAAGCTGTTACCGAGTGAAACTTGCGAAACACAAGAGTCCCTGGTGTGTTTTTATCAGCCCCTCCTTAAACCAGTGAAAAACGACACGGAATTCAATTTTTACCCCCACAAACGTCTTATTCACATGGAAACGATTGTTACTGTCCAAAATGAACAGACATACCCTCTTATTCGCCGCACCCACTCATCACTAGGCAGGCCTGACTACTGTTTTTGATGTCTCACATTCCGTATCTCATTGGTGGGCGATTTGTGACATATCACTTACGTTATGCATATCTCACCGTTTTTGCCATAAAAAAGGCGTTTTCGGTCAGTACCCATGTAACTTTGTCCAGTTGTCACTTAGTTTGACTTAGGATTAATCAACAGGTTCGGGGGCGCTACTCACCTGGTTGAAGTTTTCTCGTTTGTTTACCTCAAGGTCGGCGACTTGTGTTCTGGTTTTGCGCAATTTTGCTTGATAGTTTCACAACATTTTTGTGGCATTTACAACAGAAACACTCTTAGGTAACCGCTGTATCGATGGGTTCATGGTCGGAATTTATCTTCTTCGCTTGCCTCCATGTTGGGCCCGCGCCAGATTATCGTTGAAAGCCTCCCATGAGTTAAGCAGAGTTCACCAGACAAACCTGTCAGTTAGAACTACCCCCCACGTCTTACGTACATCCTAGTCGCTTTGATGCTCATCATGGAGTTTAATTAGAGCCCACATACATCGATGAGGACGCAACGATATGAGGGAACAACGGTTACTTATGGCTGGACTAGTCCACAAACTGGGTGGTATAATGACAGCCGATAAAATCTAATCTGCTAAAACGTTCACACTTGTCAGGCAAATTGGTTGTTCATAATACCTTCATCCATCCGAAGTGCCAAATATTTCGTTTTCCTCGCTTCAGCCTGAATGAGGATGACTTCAGCTCTGGCTCAAATGTTTCTCCATAGGTAGCTTTTTCATTCAGTGTTATGTTCAAAACAGAGTGTTTTTTCACGTTTGCCGTGCAGTCAGACGAAGAAACCTTCACGTTGGGCAAGCAAAGTATCTTAATTTAACCCTTCAACAATTACGACTACCAGTGCTTGACAGAAACAGCGTGCTAAAATGCAGCAAACGCTATGACAGATGAGCCACCAAGTCAGGATCTCAAAACTATTTCACTTAGATTCAGTTATCCCCCCAAACCCAGTATGTCATATGGAGCCCACAGAATTCCCAAGGAGATGAACTGTTCAGTGTAGGATATCTCAGTCACTTCACGCTGAAGTCTGCCAACACCACTGATGAACAGAAATGGTGTATCGGAGCCGATTGTTCAGATGCCCAGTTGTAACCGCGCAGTCGAAATCAGCAAGCGCGCACGGATTAAATTTGGATTGTATGCTGCTGTGTCGTTGGCGCCGTTTTGGTTTTCGTTTGTGCAAGCCGTGTGCCTGGCTTGCTGGGCCTTTGGCTCATGCTAATTTGTGCTGTTTCCTTTTATAGCATTCTTGTTGGAACCCTTACTTCGAAAGAACGCTGTACCCATGTATCTCCACATTGCGCCAAAGTTGGTCCGCAAGTGTAACTGGCACGCAGGGTAAAACGGCCGGCTTGTGTATTACACAATTGTGAAAAAGTGTGATCTTCAGCTGGACTCAAACCACCTACAGAAACAGCCTACCAGAGGGTGGCAAACACTCTACCAGGTAGTCTAAGAAGACGCGCTGTGAGCTGTACCTATCGTTGGTTCCAGTCTACCCAAAATATAGATAATCCATAACTGGGCTTTTCTAACTATCAAACCTGCCACATTACTCAACATTAATGCTGTTTTGATTATTGTTAGTCATGTTGGTGAACTCCAGTGTAAACTGTTTGGAAAATCTTGCTCAGGTAGTTCATCTGCTGAAGCATGTGTTGGGTTGGATGGATATTTGAGTTCAAGTGCAAAGGGTGTGAGCTCCCGGCTTGGTTTCTTGGCCTGTCTGGTGGAGAGTTTGGACACGCTGTTTTTATCGTTAGTTTGAATCCAGCCGAAGCCCAGACATTTTACAACTGGGTGTCTTCTAGACATCCATTATTGTGTCACTAGTTTCAAACGATCGCATTATTTGCTCCCGGTGCGCGCAATCTCACGAAGCAAAGACAAGGCAAATGAATGAAGTGAAGTGCAATTAATACTGTGTCGTATTCAAAGAGGTGTGTCATGCGGCCAGCAGCCTGTGCATTCCATCGACTTACGGACACAGGAACACATTATTATGCACATTCTCCGGTTACATCAATAAAAATGCACGGGAACTCGCACACACAAGCACACAGAGAATTGACAGCATGGAGCTCGTTGTACCTGTCCGAGTGCCTGATGTTAACTAAGTTTGGACACCCAGGTAAGATCAATAATGTAGTGAAATGTTGAGTGGGGGCACGAAGACCAAGAAGTAACCGCGTGAATCGACCCCTGGTAATTTTGACACCATAAGCTTGAATCCAATTCAACGTGTGTTTGACTCCAGTATTACCAACCGACCTTCGAGAGTGGGGGAACGATCCTCAAACAGAATACATGTACGGGTGCCTGCTGAACGTTCGATGCTTCGTTGGTCCAAACCTATTACGTGGTTTGACCCGTCGGGCATTACTGTCCCAGAGGACAGTGCAACGTTTGTGTATAGTGAAGTAGAAACGCAGAGAACGACCTTGGCCTTTACGACAACAGAAATGAGGTTTGGGTTGGAAACCTACACACACGGTGTCGTTCCTTTTAGACTTATTCGTGAAAAGGTTATGTACGTAGTTACGAACACTTGCATTAATGGGCTGATTTGAGAGAGGAATAAGAGGCGCTCGACAGAACTCGATTTTTCCTCCCTAATTGGACAAAAAGGAAGTATTGATCCCGAAAGACAAGCAAAAAATGTCAATTTGTTCCACCCAAAAACATGTGGATGGAAAGGAACAACACACAGTATACATATGCGGCGCGTTGTAGTCTACAAATGTCCTAGAACCAGGGGAGTGAAAGAAGTTCACTAAAAATAACAGTTACTTTCGAGTTGAACATCACTCACATTTGACCGAAGCCTTCGCATTCAGATAAACTTTTCAGCCAGACTCCTTCGAACAGAAACACTAGACTCGAGTTTCACTCTTATTAGAGCTCATCAGTTATGCATGTCCTTGCCAAGGCCGGGATTTGAACTACGGCCACGCTTTCACGAGCAACCGTTCTGGTCACTGCGTCATTGGCCTCACATTAGGCATGACCGAATTATCAAATCTGAACGCTCAACCACTCTCGCTTGTGAGCAATGATCAGGTTGCCC